>JAQBSW010001195.1:0-145472 GCA_029291075.1 Eudiplozoon nipponicum | reverse complement strand
ATGTGTTTCTATTTAAGCACACTTTTTCTTCTATGGATAGACTACAATTTAAGGAAGATAATTTATAAGCGAGAAAGTTTGCAAATGAGACGGACGAAGGTGAAATCCATAGCTAGGCAACTATTCAAGCACATATTTTAGTCAAACAAACATTAGTTGCGCGGGCGGTGATAGCAATTATTGTTATCAAGGTTGCGCCCTTGATATAAGCACCTGACCAATTAATTACTTACATATGTCAGTATACAATGCTTAGTTTATGCTGGCATGTTTAACATATTTTAGTCCTCCGATTTAGTTAGCTTACCGATTTATGTTACGATAATTAGACTTGACGTATTCACGTTATTCTAACTCGATCGCAATTGGATCTGTTAGTTACTAGCAATATAGTTTTTCTTTCAGTAAATTTTTATTACTCGAATTAAATACGTGATATGCTTTTAGGATGCCGGACTTACTGAGTTCGTAGAAGAGGTTTTTTACAACGAGGAGCGCAAACCAACTCAGCCGTGGAAGATTTCAGCTTCTCAACCGTACACAAATGCTTCTGGTGCCGCAAAACCGCCCCCCGAGGAGTTTTCTTTGCCCCAAAATTGGGCCTGGACTACGGAATGGGAGGTTGATTATAATCGAGTGTGCGACGAAGAAGGCAAGTCAATGTTGCGCTTATTTCTACTTTTTTGGAGAAATAGTCCGCTTATTCTGCATGTTTGTTCTGAAATATTTCTAATGTGATATTTCTCTGACCTTGATTTTATTTTCATTCTTAACACAAACGCTGGCATTGTAGTGGTCCGCATCTGCTGAACCACCACAAATTGCTCAGTCACATTGTAGCCGGCTCATCCTCATTGTCTGATTTCTATGCTCTGGCCCCAATAGTTTCTTTCGTTGACATAGGTAGCCCAATCCGGCTAGAATGACTGCACCCAGTTCCTAATGCAGAGATCAGAGCAAACGGTATCGGCTGCGTGCACAATTTTGGTGGCCTAGTTTGTCTCATCGTGGAACTGCTGTTGGTAATAATTTGCATTAAACGTTACAGATTAAAATGTCAGCACACGAAATGTAATTTGGCATGCTAAACAACAATTCAAACATAAAACAACGGAATGGTTCCAAAGCAACTATCCGCCTATGATATTATCACCTGTAATTCACGAGTTGATTACGGTGCACGGACATAAAAATGTAGAAGTAGGGCGAAACTCCGATGTGAGAACAGCTAAATATTGTATTACGCTTTTGGTCGTAGGTGGGCATAAAATAAAAGCATCTGTAATATGCACTATCTCATATATTTCAACAAAAATTGCACAACTTAATAACTTGTAACGCTAGTGGCCACCTGGACAATTTAATTTTATAAATTAAAAAGCACACAAAAATGGCGATACAATCATTAACCAGGCCGGCAGGCAGTCAGTCAGCTATGTATCTGCACTAAAATAAAGGTCATTTGCTGAGGCGTTCCGCTCTGTCGGACTGCACTACCGCAGACTGCCCATCGCATAGAATGCTGACAAGCCATAGTGTGCGCAGCTAGACATAATTCACGGCTCACCTCCATCAGCGATCAACGTGTTGCTGACTGCGCGTTACATTTGCCGGGCGCTGACAACGACTAAGTTCTTGATTGACGTAATTAGTTGTCGCGCAGGATGCAAATGCTAACTGCCACGGTAGTGCGGCTTGTTTCACCACACCAACTTCATCATACGCGTACACAAATAGCAAAAATGCCCACCAGGGCTGTTCCGAACCTCTCTTCAACAAAGCGTCAGCACATGCACACACACAACAAAACGCGTTACTGGTTTAACCTAGGAATGAATTGATAAAAGAGACCGGGTAATAAGCTGCTCCACTTCAATTAGGCAACGACGCAACTTTACAGCACAGCCCTCTGCAGTTCACGTTCGCATGTCACGAGTAACTGACTGCCTTCATCTGTCCACGCAACACAGCCTAATGCAGTTCTCGTTTACACGTGGCAGACAAACAACTGGATTCATCTTGTAGGAAAATTTCCAGTGCACTCCTAGTTTTATTCGCTGTTGAATGGCCTCTGCAGCATTAGCTGATGACGCATCGATTTCATTCATCAACGTAGATCATAATGATAACTTTTTGACACCACTTCACGGTTATGAAGTGGTCTAATCCACGGTTTCTCTAATTAGGCCGCCATTTTGTAGGCGTCGACTGCTTAACCGTCAAATGTAGATTTTCAACGTGAATTTCTCTGTGATTTTCAAATCATGTCGTGAGAAAGAACTACGTATTTCGGAAGTACTGCAGATACGTTTTCGCCTCCTTTTATTATCTAGTGGATACATGTAATCAAACTTTGGCTTTGTAAATTTACTAGGGTCTGTGCTAGATTTTCCAGTTGAGTTAAGATCTGGTGAACATTTTTTTACAATTTCTTTCTGTTTCATTACGCAAACTATTTCTCAGTATGCAGTTCTGCTACATCAAAATGGCTAAAGTTTAATGTGTAAATAATTTCTAACGCATATAATACTGATTAACATCGCTGAATGAATTGACACACACTTTGAGTTGATTGTAGAGAGTGAAACTAGCATTGGAGCTATATAAAGTCACTCACCATATTCAGGCTAGCTTCTCTCGGCTGAGAAGATGATAATCATCGTTTGACATCATTCTCACTTGCAAGTGTATTAGGTGTTGCGAACCTGTAACAAATTAAGTTAACAGTTGTGACCAGAAGGATTAGCAGGCATGAACGGAATCCAGTGTTTGCCAGCCTACTGGCGACTCCACGCAGGAGGGTACACGCCCCAACCACTATAAGGTTTTGGTCAAGAAATGGAATAATAGACGGAACCAACCTCCAGACGAATGTGTAAACCTGCAATGCTTAACATCATATAAAGTCTACGACAATGCGACTTCAACGCTAACTCACACTATATAATATATACCGTCCTATTATCCCACATTCTTGACCAAAATATATAGTGGTTAAAGGGCGTAATACCACCTCCTACTGATGAGTCGCCAGTAAGCACGAAACGAATGTGCGCATGAGATTATACTTTCCGTTCATGTTGTCTTTGGTTTATCCTTCTGGTCACAACTGAACTAATTTGTTACTAGTTCCGCAACACCTAATACATACTTGCATATATATTAGTTCTCCGCAACAAACAGTATTTAACTGTTATCATTCTAATTTTCATTTTATGTTTTTAAATAATGAGGTTGATACGGTACTTCATTTTATGCATGCCTATATCAAGTATAATTCCATTATGCCATGATTTCATTCATTTTTAAGACTGTCATTGTATCTCAATTTTTGTAAATGCAATGCTATACATTTCATAAAATTCATCCTTTTGATTATCATAATTGTCAAGGGTTGTTTCGTGCACGTTAATAACCATCAGAAACTAGTCTAGGCGAAAAAAAATTTGTTGTTTCAAAGTCAAATAAGGTCTTTTCTCCAACCATATGTGGTTGGATCAATCTCTCATTGGGAGGAAAATAACGCCGTCTTGCTCTTCGTATTAGGCCAAAATACGACACTTTCGTACTAGAGCAATTTCTGTGTATTGGGGGTCAGAAATGTGGACAATGACCTTGTGCAATTTGTCAGTCCTAAATGACTAGTTTGTCCTAGATTCAAATGATTTAGTGCCAAACAAACAGCACAACGAGATTGAGGTCCGACGCATATTTTGGCGTGTGGTCCGCGCCAGTAAAACGGACAGCCTCGTCAGTTGTATTTCTCCTGGATTATCTGGGGATCGCGTTGTTTCAGTGCTTTTTCCGCTGGAAAAGATTATGTGTATCAGCCACATATTAGAGCAACAAGCGATCTAATGTCTAATAACTGTCCTACACAATTGATTGTGTGCAATATCATAAATACGATTATATTTATTTAGGTCTTATTTATGGACATTTTATTCGCGCTTGTACAGAGCACGAGTTTCCTTAATGTCAGTCGTGCTTATTGATGTTCGTAATGCTAAATTATGGGCAGTTTTCTTTTTCGTTAATTAGGTCATTCATCTAGAACAATCAGTTTCGTTTACGTCGATTCATCGCATTTTAAGAAATAATTCAATTTTTGACTGGATGCTGGCATGTTAAAATTGAGCTCGGTGTAATTAGTGATTAACATATCTACATTCTTGGAATTAATTTTTTGTTTCTGTTCTATTTATAAAGGTACTAACGTTTCAATAATAAGATTTTTTCAATATATAATTTTTTGCGGAACAATGTCGTTATTTTTACTGTGTCTTAACAAGAAGCTTGCGTGCTATTACAGTTGACACCCAACCTTTTTACGTCAATTTATAGCTACTTGCGAAGAAAATCGGGAAAAATGCTCTTCTATTTGATAGAATTTCTTTTTCTATTTTTGCCCTTTCGAAGGGTATTATGAATTATCTGGTCGAGTGATCCACAGGCGTTCGGATGCTTTCTAACGATGTCTTGGTTGTTTTGTGTTCGCATTATTCGTCTGTACTTTTCAGGTTGGGAATATTCCGTAAGCGGTGAGTTAGCTGGTTACACAGCCGTGCAGAAAATGTACCACCTGTTTCGCAGACGTCGTCTGATAAGAACGCGAAAATTGAGCGATGTCACTGCCGAAGTTAAAGATCAGGTAATTGTTTCACGATGAGATATATTTTACGATAGGATTTGAAAACAGCCTGACTGCAAGCGTGTCTGTACAAGAGACCATTTCATGCGATAGCATTTTGCATTTATCTACTTCAAAGGTGTGACCATTGCTTAGCACGAGAATAATAATAACTTCAGCTGATCTGACTGCATTTGTCGTCTCATCAACTGTAGGCCGTTGGCTGACGTTTTGACGTTTTTGTAGGCGCATGCGAAATCATTCTCAGTGCTATGCTAGACGGGTGGTCCATTCGGGGGATCGGGGAGAGGGACGGAGCTGACCATCAACCTTTAGTTATTAATTTCGGAGAAAATAATTGACTGTGCTGCATACAATAAAACTGCACTACTTTTAATTTGCCGGACGGAGAGTATGACAGTTGAATACGGGTGTATGAACCTCAGCCCCCCCAGTTGTTTACGGTGCGCACCGTCTAATGAGACGTGAATGCAATGGCATGAATAAGCTTGCATCATGGAACAGCGATTCCCAAGTGACTTTATTAATGGTTTTGTGCATTCCGCGCGATGTTATGTAAAAACGCCTGCTTCAAGCAAGTCAAACTCGTGTAGTCACGTTGATCTTATGCTTAAGCAAATGAACTTGGTCATTTTTAAAACAACCCTGTCTGTCATAAAAATTGACTTGTATTGTCGTGTTTTCGCATTATTTCTGAATTTTTTCATTGCGATTATTTTGGGTTTGCGTGCAAATTGTTCTAATACGACTGAATTTATAATTATTATTGCCATTGTTATTTGTTGATATTGATTAGTTGATTTCAAGTCTGATGGCAGGGAAGCAGGTACGTTGCATGCTGAGTCATCATTTGTTGCTTTTTTTGGTGGGCAAAATTTGCCCAACTAACGCTAATTTGATTTGTTTTCGTCATGTCTGTCGGATTTTATGATTTTCTGTTCAATCAATCATCACTTCTTTGTTTTTATGACTCAGCACACTTTAGCCAGCCTGTGTTTGTCTAGGCCGCATTCGACCAAGAATAAGTCTGCGTAGAAGAACTGTAGGCGACACCACTTTTGCCGAAAAATACGTTGGCATACCTACTCTTGGATGGGAAGTAACGCTGTGCGTTCACTGCTCCCGCAACTAGAAGAAGCAGGTCCACAGTCATCAAGTGAATGCCGAATTAGTGCTTGCTCAAATTCACTTTATTCTTTGTCGCACAAATGCTCTGATGTGTTTAGCTGAAATGCAGGCCAGCAATGTGGCGCAAATAGAGAAATAAATTGACAACAGACTCGTTACCATTTGTGGACCACTCGACAGATTTAATGAAGCTGATAAGTCGAACTGGTGAACAATTTAATTAGAGTAATAGCCTGTAGTGGTTTGAAAAGGCTTTCATGCCGACAGATAAGGCACAGTTAAACACGACTGTAAGAAGGACAGAGTTGTCTGTAGAATGGACAATTCGCGGTGGGTGATGATGTTTCATTTCCTCATGAAATTTCATCGCCAAGAGTTGAAAATGCTTGTCCGTACGAAATTAGTCTGTCACGTAAATATTTCGGCAATCGCCGTTATGGCTCCATTCGGTAGCACCAAACTTGACTATTGGTCCATAGTTAAAATAATTTGCCAGCTTATGAGTAAAGTTGAACAAAACCCGATTTGAATGCTTGCCTTGCCTACTGCGATGTCTTTCTAAATTGATTGTGCTTTTATAAACATTTTAAACCATGCTTATTTGCTTAATTTGCTTTGTGTTTTTGCCAGCCTGCGTTTTAATGTTAACTCATCTAATAGCACTTTGCTTAATCTGTTCATTTTTTGAATATTTATTTGTTTCAACCATTCCAAATTGGTGCCATAAGCGGTCTTCAAATACATAACTTGTGTGTCCTATTTTGACCCCCAATTCTTGAGTTTTTTTATAAAGATGCAACTAGTCTCGTTTTTATTACCGAGAGTCTTATGTTCAAACATAGCATCTGTTATTTTGTGTCAGGCTTTAGAAGGAAGAAGGAGTTGTCACTTACGGCAGGAGGCAATTAATGCTAAAACGGGATTAACTACATCCCGCAAATTCATTGTAGAACTCTTTATGCACCATTCCAAGAGTTGAAAGAACTTTTTCATTTTTCTCGTTATTGTGCGGTTAAATCAGCTGAAAAATGAGGTTCACTGTTTTATGCCACATTCGTCTCGGCGTCCGCAAATTTCGCCTTCTGCCACTTTTGTGTGCCACTTAATTTAAGTTGACAAAAACTTGCCTTGTTGAAGCACAACTTAATTACACAAACGTGTTCACACAACGCACGTAATTGAAACATTTTTGACAGATCCTTTGTAAATATCTCGATGATTATACAACAAATTTGTTGGTGTGTGTGTGTGTGTGTGTGTGTGTGTGCGTACATGTGTTTATGTAGTTTTACTTATGATTTTATGTCGCATTGAAAACTCAACATATCTTGATTCATTGATTGCTTTTTTACATCGCCTAGGCAAAAACGAGATATTTCAGTCAAGCTAAGCTTTGTCGAACACATTTGACATGTTTAACTTTGTTTTCCACTACACCCCGGCTTCGTCTAGGTGAACTTGCAGTACTCAGATAGGAATTTTCAACTTACGAAAGATTGAAGAATTAACTGACGGCATTTATTTCTCAATCTAATCATACAATTTTGAAATTATGTCTTCGTTACATGAATACATTGAAAAGCTTCCCTCACATGAGTTCGTAGGCATTGTCTTCATTATTCTTTATAAATATTGATCTAAATTTCGTTATAACTGATGAAAGGAAAAATAGATTTTAATTCACGACAGTTCTCCTTCACGTGAAAACAAAAATTGGCTTCGCTATTATCAATTTGAAACCTTCAATTCGTCTGGAAGAAAACATTCAGGATCATCTTCATGTGGTCGCTTTATGATATTTGGCGAATGTCTCGCTGTGTAATTTCCTCGTTTTTAGCAACTTGATTGTAGTTGAACATTCTTCGACGTCGATTTGCAGTCTTGTAACGATTCATTGTTCTGTTGACACGTCAACCTGAATTCCCACTTTTATAGAGTAATCGGCACACACTCGTTAACGCGTGCGTGCTGCTATCAGGTTCGAATATGGAGAACGGAAATAAAGTATACATTCAGTAATCCGGCATTTGGTAATGCGATTAGCGTTTCAGATTGCGCGTTTTTATAGGTCCTCTAATGAATAGTTTTAAAATTGTCAAGTACCTTGTAGTTATAGATTTTAATTTAATCTTTCCCTTCATTTTGCTGCAAAACCACCCAGTTTCTAAGAGGCGGCGAAAATATAAAAATAAATGCGCTAAAATGCCCATAAAAGCGGTGAGTGCGAATGCAGATTTCCCGCTGTTTCCATTCAAGCGGCTAATTAGTGAGCCGTAAAGTGCGAGCGGAGAGCTTCGTTGGTTTGGTCTTATCCATCAACATTGTGACATTTTCTTTTTTTCTAAAATGCTCTCTTCCCCCTGTCACAAGTACGGCCAACGTTTGTATGTTATGATAAATCCCGTAGACCTACGTCATTCACCGATATTAACCTAATATAATTGTTCATTTCTAATTTTCCTGTTTTACGTGTAAATTAAAAAAGTCACATAAATCGACTTATTTGTAATTTCTACTTTGTCTGTTTAATTTGCACTAGGACAAGCGCTTAGCTCTTATGGTGAGTTGTTTTCTGTGCTTTGTGTTTAAACTGGGCTTGTAACCTGATTTTCCCGCATGATTGTACTTAATTGCAATTAACTGTTTGAAATGCCTTTTTCGCAGTTCTGTCCGTGTTTAGTCCGTAATATTTCACGTGTTCATGTTCATTTAAATTTATTTTTAAGCTCGACACTCAGATCGTTGTGTCGCTCAAATGAATGAAGGCAATTCGTTGATTCTGTCTTCAATCAGCGAGCTCTGCATAGAATACTCTCACTATCGTAAAAATCAGACGAATGTTTAGCGAGTAATCTTCTCCCATCACCCTTGTGGAACTCAACTTTTGTTTATTGTTTTTAAAAATTATCCTGCTGCATACCCGGGTCTTGGATTTTTCTTATAAATTGTTGGCTTAATGTTAATTAATATTTGTAAATCACTGTTAGAGCGGAATGTACAAAAAAGCCGTTAGTAAGCCTGACGTGTTTTCAGACACCTGGAATTTGTAATGGTAGAGCAGATGCATTCAACAAAGTAGACACCGGTTAACTTAATTTCCTGTCAGAATAGCATATCTTATCTTAGGCAACTGTGACAATAGCAGATGGTAGCCTTGGTGTGTAGACTGGTCTTAGACTCAGTGGGAGAGTACTTGGATTGCGGCCACAGAATACAGCGAAGAATTCCGTTTTCTGTGCCATTGCGCTGGAAGTGTGGCGGTGTCGTGAGTAGTAAGTTGCGAGTTTTTGTTTCATGCAGTTTGATGGAACGAATTGGCCTCAGTGGTGATGACTTCACTTTCATTGAGTTATTGTGACTTGCTGTGCATTCCATTTGAAGTGATGCTCATGTGTCGGATCAACATTTTTTGCCAGTTTGGTCTGTACAGTGGCCTTATTTTGAACTTATCTTCTTCCGCAAAGGATACTGCATTTATCTGTAAACCATTGTGTAATATGTCGATTTTGATTAACATGTGCAATTGTGAATCAAGTGTTTAAAAATAACGCGAATCAGAATGAAGATTGCACCGATGCTTGAAATTAATTACCTCTTCACAAAAGAAGAAAGTGACAAGAATAAACCAATTTGTAATTATTCAGATAGAAAGTAAGAAATCCTAGAAACCATTATGAAATGTTTATTCTTAAGATGTTTTATGGAGTTAGTGCAAAGTCTGAAGATGTTCGAGTCATTAGCTGAAGTAATTATTGGTTGACTAATTTTACTTAAAATTGACTAAAAGAAAAGACAAAAGGCCAATTTGTTTATAGGCAATACAATTAATCAATAATTGTCTGCGTTGGTGGTGGTGAAAATTCTTTAAATAAAGCTGGCGAGCTTGAAGTAAACACCAATCCCATTGTATTTAACTAATCGTCGAAGAACATAGCAAAGCTACCGCCTGTCGCACGCACTGACGCGTTTCGACCTTCCATGATCATCATCAGAGTACGACGGCAAACTGACTAGCTAGGATCATGAGATTTGTGTTTACTTCAAGCTGGAAAACTTAATTTAAATAATTTTTACCACCACCCGCGCTATCAATTATTGTTTACTTGTATTTTCTATATATGTATATGTGGCGAAAGCTGCAAACAGTTAATGTTCGTGACTGCATAGAAATTGTGCAGCCGACATTTCCAGTCAAGTTCAATGTGTGCAAGACTGCTAGAGGTGAGAGCCGCATATCTAAATTTGATTTCCATATATATTCAATGCGGTTTGACCCTCGATAGTCAGTTTGCCGTCGTACTCTGATGATGATCATGGAAGGTCGAAACGCGTCAGTGCGTTGCAGCTGGCGGTAGTTTTATGTTGTTCGATGACTGGTTAAATACAATGGGATTGGTGTTTACTTCAAGCTCGCAAACTTTATTTAAAAAATTCTTTTATTTTGGAATTTTGTTCATGCTAAACACTTGTAAGTAATTAGATGGCATTAATCAGCGGTGATCAGTAGTAGTCCGTTTTGTAGTGTGTACAATAGATTTGGCGTCTATTAACCTTTTTCCTAATTGAAATGCTCGCTGAAATATATTTGCATCAGAGGACGCTACTCAAAGGTAACATAGTCTTAAAAATAATTATAACTTCACAAGTAGACCATGGGTTTATTTAAGTAACGAAAGATTACTTTTTTCGTTCGGCAGTCTGTTATGCACACATTGTTTGCTTCGCATATAGAGTGTTTTGCAAATTAACGCCAGGGAGTGCCTCTTTGAATGTTGGTATGAATTATGAGGTGTCGAGAAGTAAGTAGATTTAGTTGCTTTTTAGGCTTGTGCAATGAAGATGTATGCGCTTTCAGAGCGAGAACTGTTTCTTGCCAAACGGTGACCTAGCTCTACTTTTACAAAAATATATTTTTGCACCGGTAAAAGTTTCTCCATTGTTAAAAGACTCTTTTCCGAGGTAAGACCTATCATAGCCTCACAAAAAATTCTTCTCGATATTTATTCAACGATATTGCGACTGATACGCCGGTCGTCTTTTTCAAAGTCACCGCTTCTTATTTAAGCAACGCACCAATTAATACACCACCAACTAACACTGCGTCTGGCTGGGAATTTTTTCATGAATTATTTACGTTCAGATGTATGTCTATATATGTAAACCACAATTGCTTCATTGTATGCGTTTATGTGTAAAATTTTTAACCAAATACACCACACAAACACACACACACACACCATATATAGCCTCTAATTGTTGTTTCTTTATTTACTAAACATCTAAGGGATAATTCGTTTGTGATGAATACTGCTCATAAGTAGAATGTTTATGTTATTTTATATATATATATATATATATATATATATATATATATATATATATATATATATATATATATATATATTCTTTATTATGTCCATTGCCTTTGAATATTACACAGTATATTTCTAACTAGGAAGAAAAAACATTAATAACAAAGTGGATAATGGCCATTTATTTCGAGAATACTAAACTTCGCTCTACAATCTTTCATTTATATACATTCTGGGTTTTCATTTGAATATGTGGGTGGCAACAAATATGACTCGGTTTTCTATTTCTTGTTTTGGCTGATTGGTAAGTGTGTATGCGTTTGTGTCTGTGTGTGTGCCTGTTTGCATGTAAAGGTCCTTCTCACTGTATTGCAAAGTGATGTCTGAGATCTGGTCATTATTGTATTGATGGCTTGAGAATTAACCATCTGTTCGCATTGTTCGCTGTTACGTGTACGAGTGCTATTTTTCCGAGTGTAGTCTTTCGTTTCACCTTTTTGCGCAAATTTGTGTTCTTCACTTGGTAACAGCGCAAGTGCGGATTGCAGTGTTGAACGCTCATATTGTTTGGAAATTTCTGTCACCGTATGTGCATCTGTTTTTCCTCTTCAGTTTGTTGCCAATCCGATTGAATGTTTGTTGATTCTAGTCGAGGGCCTGTTCGGTCTTGCCTGGATACTAGTAAATTGTTGTTGAATTTTGTTATTCGTGGCCAGTCGATTAGAATATCATGTTGATGAAACTTTTGAATATTTAGGCCAGGTGCTTGTTGTTTTATATAAAGGGCTTCATAAATAAATAATAATTTTTCTGATTTTGCTTTATGTAGAATTGAGAAGTTAGTCGAATTGACTGGGTGCCCCGTCATCCAATTTATGATCGGAAATAGTTGATTTTCCTGACGGTGCCATGCCTACGTTAATCAATTTCTTTTGTAAATGTTGTTCGATTTGACATTGTTGCCCTCTTAGAATCAACAAACATACAATCGGATTGGCAACAAACTGAAGAGGAAAAAACAGATGCACATACGGTGACAGAAATTTCCATACAATATGAGCGTTCAACACTGCAATCCACACTTTCGCAGTTACCAAATGAAAAACACAAATTTGCGCAAAATGGTGAAACGAACGACTACACTCGGAAAAAATAGCACTCGTACACGTAACAATGAACAATTCAAACACAAGGTTAATTCTCAAGCCATCAATACAATAATGACCAGATCTCAGACATCACTTTGCAATACAGCGAGAATGACCTTTAATTGCAAACAGGCACACACACAAACACAAACGCATACACACATACCAATCAGCCGAAATAAGAAATAGAAAGCCGAGTCATATTTGTTGCCACTCTCATATTCAAATGAAAACCAAGAATTTTTATAAATGAAAGATTGTAGAGCGAAGTTTAGTATTCTCGAAATAAATGGCCATTATCCACTTTGTTATTAATGTGTTTTTTCTTCCTAATTATATATATATATATATATATATATATATATATATATATATATATATATATATATATATATATATATATATATATATATATATATATATATATATATATATATATATATATATATATATATACTCTAATTTTTATTCTAATACCGTTTGACCTGAGCGTACAGAAATTTACTCCTTTATCACGGCATATACGACATATGTTTATAGTAGGTGATAATCTATTAGTTTTCTGTTATTGGTCACGTTATTTGTATTTACAAGATCATTTTACTCTTTAATATTATCTCGGTTCTAGCATCATGGTTGAGCTGACCGGTTTTCATTAGGGTTTCAGAAAATTGGCTGCCTTATGTAGCTCTGCTTTAACCTATCAAGGACTTGTTTGATGCAGACAGACGAAACAGACGTTTTGGTGGTGCAGATTTTATACTCTGTGTCATCAATCGATTAAAAATACATCCATGCAATGCCAAATTAAATACGCTAGCTCTACGATTTACAGTTTATTACAAAATGCTATTGTGTATTAGGTGTTACGCACCTAGTAACAAATTAGTACAGTTGTGACCAAAGGGATAAACCAAAGGCAGCATGAACTGAAGGTATAATCTCGTGCACATTCGTTTCGTGCTTACTGGCGACTCATCAGTAGGAGCCGGTTTTACGCCGACACCTAATAAACAATTGCACATCTATTATTATTATTATTATTATTATTATTATTATTATTATTATTATTAATATTATTATTATTATTATTATTATTATTATTATTATTATTAATAATATTATTATTATTATTATTATTATTATTATTATTATTATTATTATTATTATTATTATTATTATTATTATTATGCAGTGACTAAAGTTGTCGAAGCACACGTAGCACTGACACACGTCAGGGTGGCCAGAGTAATGGAGTCGTTGTTTTGGCGGAGAGGCACCTCAATTGCGTCGTGTTGGATGCTTGCTTCCAAATAGTTGCAGTCACCTCGTATTCATCAGTTCTGTAAGCACATTCATTCTCACAGGAATAACTCGACTGCTCATTGACCCCAGCGCCTCTGCGGTTGCACATGAAACTGAAAGTGTTTGTCACTTGATTCCAATTATGCAATAAGTTTTCAAATCAGGCTATTCTGATGATGGATGAATTGAAGAGGTGCAAATGCTCGAGGAGCTTCATTTAAAAAAAGAACACTGGAGACATCCTTACTCCAACGGCAGAATCACTACTGCCAATGCATCGAGTCCGAGGATAAAGTTCGAAGAGATTTTATCCTTCGCACTGTGTCGAACTAGCTAGCAACATTAATCCAGTCTGTGTTATCATCAGTTGAATGAGGGGCATCAAACATTTTGCGAAACTAGATGCGATCTTCTCTTGATTTTTCTGCAGGTGTCGTGTCTTTGTGGCTCTAAACACTCGCAGAGGTAATAGGCCAGTAGTTAATCATCACCCATTAAAAAGATGACAAGTTTCTGGTTTTGTTAACGATTAAAAGTATTTAAAATGGCACAAGCTGACACCGGTCCGACATCGTATTGGTTTCATATTTTGTTCATTAGACGTTGATGTATTGCATTTTCATACAAAGATTCCTGCACACATTAGTTATATGGCAGACATTCGTCTTGCCTCATTTGCTTTCGTTAAAAATTACATGATAAATAACGCTTTTTGCACAAACGTCTTTTTCTATTCCAAAAAATTAGTGTACGTATGAATTCTCTAGTTTTTAATATAGAATATCAGTTTAAGCATAACGTATTTCGGTTTTACTTTCTTAATTCAGTTGCATAAATCAAACACTTAGTCAGTATTGCAATGTGAACTCACGGCAATCATTGGCTTTTACAAGGGGATCGATCTGAATTGAGAGGAAAGAAGGAATGCCGCTTCTTTATCACCTCCCTATGCACATGTTAACAGCTCTGCTGTCCTGTATTTTGTTGTTGTTGTTTGAATCTCGTCTGCGCCAATTAGGTGCTGGAGAAAACTAATCTTGTCTGTGAAGTATGCTTAATCAATTTGGTGTATTTCATCAATTTTAAACTGTTTTTTGCTAATACTCGGAGCTTCTTCTGTATATTTAGTGCTCAACCGTATTCATTAAATGTGTTTCTAAACTTCATTGTTTAATGTTTAAAATTGAGCATGTCATCTTCAAAATATTTTCCATTTCACATGCCTCTGTGCATGGGGATATTGGACCTTATTCTACCTGTTGATTGCTCGTTAAATACACTTCCCGTGTTGCTTTCTTTTAATCTACTTCACTTCTGCAATCGTCAACTGTCACCTCACGTGCTCATGCAACAATGAAATCCCTTACTGAATTACCAATGGACTAATGCGTTCAAACATTTGACTATTCGTGCAACACACGAAAAAACTGGCAAAAAACTCTATGCCTTTGAAAACACTCGCCTGCTCACGTGCTGATGCCCCGCGTAGGACAAGATCTCTGTTAAGCCCGACGAGTCGTGGGAGTATGCACTGGCGTTTTCTGCCAAGTTTCACAACAAGGAACGCAAAATGGACATGGTGAGACGAAGGAGGTGGCACAGACGTCTCGTAGCCACGAAGCCTGGAACTCCCTTCTCGACGGCTCTTTACGTTGGGGAAGGACAAGTAAGTGGCACAGTTTGACATTATGAAGTGCAGCTGTTTTTCGGTGCACAAACAAAACACCGCTTTTCGTAAATTTAATTAACATTTTGAAGAATATTTTCAATCTCCTTTTACCGAGATTGGCAATGATTAGATCATGTGGATGGGAGATGAGAAAAGTTTTTAAAAAAATGGTCTGCATGCTCAGTGTTCTTATCCTGTTTCGGCCAGCGCCTTGCTATGGCGCTAATTAAACGCGATACGAGGTGAAGTTGATCTGACGGTTTTAGGCGAACAGACAATCCGCCGATCTCGGGACAGTCAGCAGGTGGCGAGTTTACGGACTGCAGATTCAGTTTGGCACCGTCTTATTATTCTGAATGAATTTTGTAGATGTTTACTTTGTGTTCTATTCTTCCATCTCAACTGCTCCATGCCTGGCGAATTGGTGTGTTCTCTACGTCGCGTGCACACTTTTTCGTTTAGATCAGTAAAGCTTCCAACTGATGTATTTAACAGATGTGCATGCATTATTTGTTTCTCTCTACGCCTATTAATTGATAGTATTGTTTACTGCAAGCCTAGAGATATTTCGATTTTTATTCTGCACAATAACACCGACTGTGGGCTTTCTGGTGCGTGTTTTCTTGGCTATGTGCCTCGTTTGTCTGGTTTGTCCTTTTTGCAGCCCGGCGACGTAAAGAAGAAGAAGGTTAGTGCTAAGTTTGGCCTGTGCCTGCCAATTACGCTCACTTGATTTGTTTTATTATCGAAATCCGGATGCCTGATTGAATAACAATTAATTTTTCGCGCTTGCTCGATTTTTTACGCTTTTTGCAATGAATCCGGAACACGTTTTACTCATCAATTTGATTTAAGCGGTAAATGCAATTTTTTATCCATGCAGACGCACGAAACTTGTACCGATCTGTTTCTTTCGTGTTGATAATTATGAAAATGCGCGACCCAGATGATTTTTCACTTGCCTCACTGCTTCGCGATGCGTCTACTCGGTTGCGTGGTGTATGATGTCGGTGAACTGATGCACAGTTAATTGTGCTGAGGTGTAGTCTAGACGAGACAAATAAGCAGTCAAGGCCAGACTTGTGTTGCATCAATTACGGCCATGTTTATGCTCCAAATTATTCAATATGTTTATCTAAATTGAGACTACTCAATGCAACTTCCCAGCACTGCAGAAATCACATTTTTCTCATTTTCCGACTGCATCGCACTGAAGCAGTTAACTTTTGCCGATTTAGCCGGTGTGTTTTGTTTTCTTAGAAGTATACTAATTTACTTTCACAGCTGTTGGTTGTTGCATGATTTCTAGAAATTATTATTTAAAATTGCAATTATGGTAAGTCTATTCCACAAAGAGTATCATACAAGTAGACAAGTGATCTTCGCTGACAAATTCAATAGACAAGTGCATGTGAGAAATGTGTGCGAGTTTGTGCAGCCGTTCCATAGAAGGTCACTTGGCCATTAAACTTGGCGGGCATGAAGATCGGCGAATCGCGTTACCTCGTTCATTCGTTCCTGAATTTGCTACTTAAATGTGCGTCATCAGTGGACGCACGAAACTCAATTCAATTTCGGTCAAGTAATCGAAAAGTGGGGAGGAGGGGGGTGGGGCGGGGGGTGAAATGTGCGAGACATACTTTTATTTAAAGCTTCGACAATGTCGACTTCAAATGAAGCCATTGTCCCATCCAATTATCCTACACTATTTGACCAAATGTTTAGCCAGGTTTGTGCGTGGAACCGGCTTCTACCGAACGCGACGCGCGCGTTAGTTGCATTATTTCTTCACTCATGCTGATTTGCTAGTCACGCCGTGTCTATACCATTTCAATTCGCAATTGGTAACTTTACTAATTACTGCACACCCGGTAACACTTTACACACAATTAATGAAATCAGCGCGAAATTTCCCATCCAGTGTAATGCGCACAATAAGCTAACAGACATACACACACACACACACACACACACACATACTGCCACGTCGATTAGGCCGCCTCTTGTTGCTGAGTCTTGCTTGTTTTTTTCCACCTCGTGTTCCGGAATCTGAACAGTAAGTAGCAAGCGTCTGTGCTTCTCATGTGGTTGATTATCATTCGACGCAATCGCACACATCGCT
Source organism: Eudiplozoon nipponicum (assembly GCA_029291075.1). Taxonomy (NCBI): domain Eukaryota; kingdom Metazoa; phylum Platyhelminthes; class Monogenea; order Mazocraeidea; family Diplozoidae; genus Eudiplozoon; species Eudiplozoon nipponicum. The sequence continues at coordinate 128,137 of JAQBSW010001195.1, read as the reverse complement.
GCACTGCTTCATGTTGACTCGCCTTGGGCGGGATGCCGTTACATGATAACCTGCATCTGATTCTCCCGTTTGGTTTATCGACACGGAGTTCGACTAAATGTCTGCGGAATTGATCTGCGACACCGAGATGCATCTTAGTAGAACTACGCCCTCGAGTGCCTAGCCGTAATGGCGTCAAATTTTAGTCCCATTGAATTTGATATGGTTCCATTGATTAGGGATGTAAAAATAGTTTAACCAATTTCGGATTTACGTGTGGCGCAATATGGACATCTTTCATGCAAACTGCAGTCAAATACGACGCTAGAATTTATGCAATGATTCGCATTTTTGATTTTGCCCAAAGAATATGAGAATATTTTAAAGACATTCGGTCGATTTGTGTTGGCCGAATTCACGTAAGGTGGAACGGCTTGGATTTTTTTCGCGAGTCTGTTTATGCGATAGCTTACCCTGTAGATGGATATACCAAAAGACTACTTTTCAGGTGACATGCCTGCTGATTTATTTAGTTTACTTAATGGGTGTGTTGGGTCGCTTCGTTTCCATAATCAACAATGACGTATGTTATTTAAATCAAGTTTGCGAGCTTTAAGTAAGCACCAATCCAATTGCATTTAACCAGTCGTATGAGTTGTTAAATCTAATATAGCCTTTGGAAACTCGGAGTACAAATTTGTTGTATTATTATACAAAAATATTACTTTGAATGTGGATAATGCACATTGTTGGTATAGTTCTCCACTACGCCAATCCCTCACTCTCACACATCCACAATGTGACACAAGCACGCACTGTCTACCTGTCCCACCCACGTAGGAGTGGTAAATTGTACTTTGATATTGCACAAACTTGGCCTTGTTTCTAAATTAAAAGATATTCTGTCCTAAGTGTCGAGTATACTTTTGCAACTAATTCAGTGAAATTGGCGTTTTTCTGTCTTGAATTATTTAAATTTTAATAGCACTTGCGTAACTAAAAATGACGTTCATCCAACCATATTAAAATAGGCGTACAACATAGTAAAACCACTTGCGCGTTTTAGCCATCCATAGTCATTAGCATAGCATATATATATATATATATATATATATATATATATATATATATATATATATATATATATATGTATGTATGTGTGTGTGTGTGTGCGTGTGTGTGCCTGTGTGTGTATAGCGTAAAATTTCCAGTCAATTAACGTGTACACGAGACTGCTAAGAATGCGAGCCACATGTCTGGGATCTCATGGGTTATTTTTACATTGATCCGAGTTGATCCTCATTAGCCAATTTTCCGTTGTGCTCTGGTGACCAGGAACGGTGAAAGCGCGTCAGTACGTGTGACTGACGGTGGTTTAACTAGGTTTTGCGACCCGGTACATCCAATGGGGTTGATGTCTATCTCAAGATCGGAAACAGTTTAAACTATTGTTTTTTACCAATTGTGCATCTATTGATCGTTTAGTAGTGTAAATTCTTCACAATGTACGCAAGGTGGTTTTGTTGAAGGTCATATTGTGATTTTTGTATTGCAGTTGGAATATCGTCGGATTCTCAGTGCTCCGACTGCCGAAGCACATGTTCGTAAATAGCTGTTACCTTAATTGATTTTTGCGCGTTAGCAAAAATATTGTCTTCGTTGACGTCTAACTTTGTCCCGTTTTTAACATCTTTTGTCTCTAACCTAGTGGTCTCATTAGTTTGCAATTTTGATTGTCGAATCGATAAATGACATTTTCACTACCCTGGCCACTAATTAATTGTTGCTAGAGGTTTCAGCCTAACTGACAAATTGTGTTCGCATATTCTTCGTGGATCACAATGAAGTGAAAACGATTGATTTCTCAGCACAACGATGCAAATTCCCACATCATATATCTGCTTATTAGGAAATGGTAAATAACTGCAGAATTTCGCTTGATATTTGGAATCCTCTTTCGTATTTCGTTTGCATATCTTATTATCTAACTCCCAAAATGGCATACAAAACATTCCATGAAACTCTGAACATGACTATTTCAAAAGTTTAATCGATATCTTATGACTGTTTTAAAGCTATTAAGCAATCACTGATTGCGTGAGTGGTGGTAACAATTCTCTAAATCAAGTTTGCGAACTTGAAGTAAGCACCAATCCCATTGTATTTAACCAGTCGTTGAACAACGGTAGTTTTGCTACGTTGTTCAACGAGTTGTTAAATACAATTGGATTGGTGTTTACTTCAAGCTCGCAGACTTTTTTTCAAATTGTTTTTAATGCTGTTGATACTTTATTTGGTGTTGTTGAGTTATTAAACCCGAGATTGTGTTGTCGCACGTCTGGGAATTTGTATGCTTCTCTTTATTAGGCGTAAGATTTATGTGTTTGGCCGCAAAATGCCTTAAGACTGTTAATCTTATTTGGCTTTGTGTGTTAATTACATATTCTCAGAGAATGACCACTTGAACAAATTTGTTTGCACCGAGTATCTGTACACATAACCAAATATTTCTATGATTTTGGAATAAAACAAAATTTTTTCATAGTCGGAATGACGATTTGATAGTTATGTTTTAATTTATGCCTCATTTATTACACTTTGGCAAAACTGAAATTAGTTTAAAACGTCTTGTTCCTATTTTTGTAATGTTTGTCAACCACTTTTTCTACTTCCTGGCACGTGTCTGGTACTGGCCAAAAATCTTTTCTTGTCATTAATTGTTTCTACCACGCCTCCTGTAAGGTAATTTTTGACAACCTGAAAACTATGGATTAAGTTATCCAAACACATTTGGTAATCACTCAATTTTGTTGTAGTTGATCATTACAAATTTGGCGGTTGTGCTGCAAATCTGCGACCTTAAAAAATCGCAATAGGATATATTAGCCATGATGTTTTGTATGGCACTCCTTTTGTCACATATCTTACTTTTTCTTCCAGGTCAACCAAATTGATTATATAGTAAAATAAATTGAGCAGTAGGGCATTTTAAATAAATAATATCTAATTAATTTGCATCTGAAACCGACTGTCTAATGTTGTTTAAGTTTAAGAACAACAGTCTCTAATCCAGGGGTGGTCGCCTTAAAGCATTTTGAATATAGATAGCAGATTAATCTGCTCAGTCCGATCATGGAATACGGTGTAGCGCATTGAGGTTCAATCTGATAAGCCGTGATTAACAAAATGTAGACTGACATGTAATCGGTTTTCAGCAAAATGTACGTTTTTATTCAAATCGTACACGCATGATCGGTCATCCTCCATGCCGTAGGCAACTAACGTAAATAACTCGATACTTCTGTATATTGGTTTAATTTATTGCAAGATTGGGTTCATTTTTAATAGATGTAAGCAGGCCAGGTAGCTAGCGTTTAATTTTACTCAAGGTTGCGATCTTGATATAAACACCTGACGCATTATGTGCATACATATGCCAGTATAAACTAGGTGTTGTATAATGTGGAAAAGGCAATTCATGCAGTAGACCGGTTTCGTTCTTATTGGGAACTCATCACGTACTGGCCAAAATTAGTCCTGGACGAAACCGGTCTACTGGATAAATTGCCTTTTCCACATTATACAAATCTTTGTTTATACTGAAAAATGTATATACATAATGGGATAGGTGTTTATATCAAGATCGCAAACTTGATTAAAACTAGTTGTTATCACCGCCCACTCAACTAATGCTCTCGTTCAATTATATAGCGAGCATTTACAATTACTGTTTCGCATTCTTTTTCCATAACTTGAAGTTGGCTTACAGTATACCCGTTAGCCTCAGGATAAATGCCTGAGTTTCTGAGCTGTTTCTAGTCAGAAGGAGACATGTCCGCATGTAAATATAAATGCTGTCAGTAATCATTCTGTGCAAAAATATGAAAGTTTTCAATCGGTGTTTATGTTTTATTGCTGTCTTCCACTATGATGTTAGTGATATTCTTACAGCTAAATTTATTCGCAAAATAGAGAACGATTAATTTTTGATTATATGTCGTTATTTTTATTTTCAAATAAATTTATTACTAGAAAATTGATTACGTTGCACAGTGTAGTCACCGATTTGTATTTTCAGATTGCTTTCCCTTATACAAAATAACGGTATAATCTGGCATTTGATTGAAAATCTAGCAACAATTCCAATGAGTAATTACAAACGTTTGCTGTATTTTGTTGTTTTTCAACAGAAATGTTTCATGGCTGCTCCACGTGCTTACATTAAATTCAAAGGTAAGTTTCTAAATTATCTTTTTGTGCAATGTACTGATTCCGCCAGTTTTTTCCTTTAATTACTGAATGCGTATGCTTACTAAAAGACTTCAACCTTCCAGCTGAATCCTGCAGATGGATTATCCTGGTTCGTGGTTGTCTCGTGTGTATCCTCCATAAATTGCTCGGTAATGAACGCCTTGTCTGCCAAATTCTACGTAAGTGATAGTGCTTCAAATTTGAGGCATTTCAACAGAGACCACTAAAGGTGATAGCCTTATGTCAACTTTTGCTTAACTTCTGTATCATTACGGGTTGATGCTCGCTGGCCAGTTTGCCGTCGTGCTCTGTTGAGCATCATGGAAGGTCGAAACGCGTCAGTACTCTAGTTTAGCAATGTTGTGCGACTACTTGGATATAATTGCATTGGTTTGATACTCACGTATTTTTTGAAATTTTGTTGCGGTGTGTACACTTCAATCAATGCAATGCCGCGTTTTGCGTACGCGGGTAATAGTTGTACACGGGCAGTTACACAAAGATCCGATTCTTCACACTTTCCGATTTTGTTTTGTCTTTGATCGGGTTGACTTATTCTTTGTTCAACTGGAAATGCGGTTCTATCACATCTTTGTTTCTCTCTTTAATCTTTCACCTAAGCGTCGCTATGACATTCACTCTCCATCCATCTACGTAACTTGCTGCCCCATATTTGAACTAATTTGTTGCTATGTGCGCAATACCTCATACACCATTGTATACATTAGAGTTCCCGGCTTTAAATAAAATACAATATATGACATTCAAGTTTTTAGTTTTTTATCATTTTTGAATTTTGATTACCGTGACATAGTAGCAATACAGTTATAACAAATAACAAAAGGTTCGATACTGTCTCTCTCCCCTACAATATTCTGCATACGAGATGAGATAAAGTATACTGGGAATTTGAGATAGGTGAGGTAATGATTGGTCTGCTAATTATAAATAGTTATATATTGAGTTTAGTTACTGAGACAAATTCTATGATTAAAAATAGTGCTGAGTCAATTATATATAAATAGTATGGTTTTGGAACGAGGTTACCATATTTGCTTAAATCTGCTATTGTGAACATTGTACTGTGTTGCCTGAGGATGGTGTTGGAAAGTAGGCACCGAAACGTCGCCAGTAAACAAAGATGTGATAGAACCGCATTTCCAGTTGAACAAAGAATAAGTCAACCCGATCAAAGACAATACAAAATAGGAAAGTGTGAAGAATCGGATCTTTGTGTAACTGCCCGTGTACAACTATTACCCGCCTACGCAAAACGCGGCATTGAAATGAATTAATTGCATTGGAGTTTATCTTCATTACTGTTTCATGCAATAAATAATTTCATGTCGACATTTGGCCAGACTCTTCCGGCCGCTTTCATCAGGACGGCGTTCTTTGTGGTCAACAGATAACCTAAAGCACATAGCAAACTGACAATAAACATTCCTCTGAGGCATCTCATACCTAGTAGCAGGTTGGTTTATATGAGACAATTATTTCCATCAAGGTTATGGGCTTCTTATCAACACCGATCCCATGATATTTAAATCTCTCAGTTTAAGATTGCAAAGGAAATTCATCCAGTATATCTTTTTCGTCCTTATTGGGAACTTTTCACGTACTGTCTTTGCAACCTCGTACATTGCTTAGGTTACACTGACAAATGGTTTCGTTTTGCTTGTCTCTTTCGCAGCTAATTGTATCGAGCATTCGGATGACGTAATCCAGTTTGTTCTCCAGTCTCGTAGTCATTTCTCACATTAATTGAATGCAGAAACCACTTCACTCAGGAACACAACTAGGCTGTTTAATGATACGCTAAAGTTTACTCCGTGTCTGCATTGTCAGTTGGCAATTGTAATTTGTTGGCTTTTAGTGCGAAATGCGCATTTTGGCGTATTTAATGGCTATTTGTGGCTCGTGTAGCTGGGAACTCTCAGTCGGCACGAGTCTCAGGTTACACAGTTGCGTGTATTGCGTCATGTATTGCTGTATTGTTTCAGAATCGCACATATGGCAGCTGCGCGCGTATATTTTCCAGGGCCGGGACCTGCTCGCTGCCGATCAAACAGGCCTCTCGGATCCATACCTTAGAGTGGCATTCAGCTATACCTCTCAAGTAACTGAAGTGCTCCAGGAGACTTTGTGTCCGACGTGGGATCAAACGTTGATCTTCAAAGAAATTGAGTTGTATGGAGATGCGGAGACCATTCAGGCTCAACCTCCTCCGGTTGTACTGGAGCTGTTCGATAAAGACCTGTTGGGTGCAGACGAATTCATTGGCAGAGCTGAGGTGAGTGACTTCTTCTTCTGTGATGGCTTCAACTCAAACCCAAATATCATTTCTCATAATATTGCAGTTATTTGTGTCACAACGTTGGTTGATTGTGCATGGGCAGCTGAAAATAGAGTGGGAAAGTTCTGTTTTCTATATGAAATCTTTTTCATAATAATTTACGGGATTAAATTGTCATGAACTTTAAATTCGATAACGAATCATATTTTCGATTAAACTCGTTTGAAAAATATTTCAATGCGACGTAATTGTCAATGGTAAATAGAGCTTCATCTCAAAGTGTATTGAAACAATTGTGGTGTTTTGAAATCAGTTTAAATTGCAATTTGTCAACTAGTTGTTTAGGTAACATGCGTTTATGAAAGTTGTTTGCAATGAAATGATAAAGTGAAAGATTTTAAAGATTTAATTCGTATTTACTTACTTGGTGGGCTTGTGTGATTTGCCGTAGTTGTTCGGTTGGATTTTTGCACACTCCGTATGTGATGGTCGTCATCTTTATTGCACTGTCGATTTCATGGAGGCGCGACTGTTATGGAAATTTTATCACGAAGCTGAAAGTTTGTGCTTAATCGCGGTGTGGGACATGTCCTCAATTTGGTTCTAGCATTTTCAGTGAAACGTTTGTGGGCACTCATCACACAAAACATTTACTAGCTGATCCAATTTGGAGTCGCTATCCGATGGGCTATCAGCGTCACATCTCGCTGTAGGCATCGTCAACGGCGCTGTCTGGGCTTTATTTTGAAGGCTGCTTACCGTTTTTACTAGCCAAGCGACTGGGTAAACGCCGTTGCGTGGGTTAGAACTGAAGTGGAGCAAGACTGGCAATTTCATGGCCGAAAACACTGCTATTCGCGATATACGTCACTCCGTTACGCCGCATTGTACTTTTTCAAAAGGAAGCGCATTTTGATGCGCACCTATCAGCCGGAATGTGGCTGTACACAGTTGACAGTGCAGAGTTCCGGCTAATTCTATTCTATTTGAATTGGCCATTGCGAATTCCACTCAACTTCCGCATGGTGTGCACGCATGGTGTCGATGCCATCCGTTTTGTGCAAGTTTTACGGTGAAAGATTTCAAACATTTAGCTTCCGGGTTGCGTAACTGGATGATATTCAAGATAACATGAAGATAGAACTTTCCAAATGCTGCATCTCTGGCTATAGAATAGTATTTCTCGTATATAAAAGTTGATGTGTCCAAGTAGAAAAATGGCATGGCCTGTAATCTCCATCCATTCTCGAATTCCATGTTACTGGTGTTTGGCGTGGAAGATGTTCAGTTTTTTCTGATTGAATACCGATAAGTTGTGGTCCAATTTTGAACAGTTTCATTTTGCCTATTCAGTCAAAGTAACTAGTTTTTACTCATTGCCACAGTACATCGCTCTCTCCCTGTAGTCGGTGTTTTGTAGTTTTTTTTACCACTTGGCTAATGAGAGAATGCAGCGTTTGCATTTTGTCGCATTGGCATTTCAATTTGCCACGTTTCTTGCATGCAGCTGCGATTAATTTAGCATGTGAATGAATCAGACCATCAGAAGCTATGAAAGAACTCGTTAATTATCGAGCAGTCTTCGTCAATCAACATACTCTGACACTTTTGTATAGGTGATTGGACATTCGTGATCATATTTCGCTCCTGAATAAATATCTTCTGTAGATGCTTAGCTTAACCGAACTGGCTAGTATATATATAGTGGTTAAAGGGCGTAATTCCGGCTCCTACTGATGAGTCGCCAGTAAGCACGAAACGGATGTGCACATGAGATCATACATTCCATTAACGCTGTCTTTGGTTCATCCTTCTGGTCACAACTGAACTAATTTGTTACTTGGTGAAAACACCTAATGCACAATTGCATATATATTAGGTCTTCGCCACAAACAGTATCTAACTGAATAAGTTGTTAAGCGGAAATTTAACGCAAGTTGCTTGTCAAAGATCAAGAGCCAAGCACCAAAATTGCAGTTCAACGATGAGGTGACTTTTCAGGCATGATCCTTTCACTTCTCATTCAACAATTTTAAGCCTCTTATGTATTGATTTTCGTATTTTAGACAATAGTTACAAGTTTCGGCGTACTGCAATTTGAATCAGTTTTGTCAATTAAGGCACTCAAGACTTGCAGTGCTGCAAACTAACCCTATCCCACTGTAGTGCTTTAATGTGACTCAGATGTTCAAAGTTGCTATATTGTTTGCATGAAATCTAGCTTTTCAGTGGGGGAGTAAACCTTTTCTTCCTATTCTATACCTTTGTCACTTAGGTCCGACCTATTGTATGGACGACACAACCGAGTGTTGGGCAACGACCGAGACTGCAGTGGTTCAAAATTGACAAATGTGGGCGTGACGGAGGCGAAATTCTCTGCTCGTTTGAATTGATGCTGGTAAAAATATTTTAGCTTCCCATGTTAACATAGATTGTTCTTTTTATGCAAATATATGTTGATTGCTTTATAAATACATTTTTAAATGTACATTAGAATATATTCTTCATTTCAACTTACTGTTAGCGTTTCATGCCCAAAATGAAGCATATTCCACTGATGGTCATAATAGCGTTTCGTTCCATGCTGAGTTAAAGGAATTGATCGTTCCTTGTTACTCAGAACATGTATTCGTAAAAGCATTTCAGTTGCACGAGTATGTCGATTTTCAACATCATGAATATCCTTTGCCTTAATTGAGCACAAGAGTCTGATTTCAACGAGAACGCCTCTCGACGTATACAACAACATAGACTTACGCAGAGGTTAGCGTAACGCGCTCAACATTTCAGATGATCTGCAATGTAATAGACCGGTTTAGGCCTGGGCACTCCTCGTGTCGACATGAGCCACTGAAGTCACAGTTCAGACATTTCCAATGTGGTATTGTATCAATCGTAGTAATTTTTTTCTACAATCAATCCTAATGGACAGACCAAATAGCAAGAAGTAATAAATCAGGTAAAAATTTTCGTTTAAACGGTCTCACTTATATTTATGTAAACGCTCCGGCTGCAAGTTTGTTCCGTGCGACGTTCCAATAAGAAGAAAAACAGGAATTGTCTGAGGACAGTTACTATGGGTGGTCCTTAACAGGACATGAAAAGCGTTCACCGGCAATTTCCGTTAAAGTTAATGTATGTTGCAGTGTTGAGTGTCTAGGAGTACTTCTAGACACTTCCTCTGTATGATCCGGCTGGTTGGCTGGTGTTTCTTTGTGTGGATGCACCGAAATAAGTAGAGTTGTCGAAAACGGGTGTGAGTTGCTGTTCGAAGACTCAGAATTGTCTTGTTCAAGATCTGCGGCAACTCCGTGGTGGTTGGCACACGTATAAATCCGATTAATAGATGATAGATTACTTATGACTAGTTGTGCAGCAACAAGAAGATTGGTTGGACTGAAGACTAGGCTACGAGATGACACATCGTAGTAAACGCAAGTTCAGAAGTCGGCATACGTAGACAGTGAAGAGAGCGACAGCAATCACACGTAGCGAGCAGAGCAGAAGTGTAGAAGTGTGTGGCGTGGTAATTTCATCGTGCTTATATATACGTGCATTCGCACGCCATTGGTCAACGGAAATTTTGCGCGTTTTAATTGGTACTGCGTATTGATAGATCCGATTGATTCCCATTTCCAAGTACGCATCGATTAGGTTTTTGCAAATTTGCTTAAATTTACTATTGCGAGTATTGTGCTGTGTATATGTGATTTGAAGCCTGATGAGGAAACCGGAAATGAGATTCCGAAATGTTGTCAGTCAACGAAGATTAGATCGTACCTCATTTTTAGTGATTCGTATGAACGATGTTAAAGCTTTCAGAAGAAAGGGACGAATCCGCATCCAGCCAAATCGAAAACCTGATCGATGCGTACTCGGAAATGAGAATCAATCGTATCTTTGCTAAACTGAGAGTGCAAAGCAAAAATCTGTGAACGCAACTCGCGGAGAGTCAACAATTTCCAAGGCTTTTAAGCTCAATTGTAAAACTTTAGTAAATTTACCTTTTCAGGGGATGGCGATGACCAAAAATGCATGATACTAAAGTACAGCAGATAGTTGATGACGTTCTTGTATGATCTTATTGCAATCTAGATGGCTTATTGTAGGTCTTCGTTCTAAATGTGTGTATGGCCGTTTATTGATTTCTTTTTATCGTCTACCATGTTGACCTTAAATAGAATGTTGTCCGAAGTCTATTTTGGGGCTAAACTGTCTTATTTGTCCTTTCTTGCTTACGTATTCTGGCGAAGTGAATTTAGCGTTTGCAGTGGAGTGTTATTCAGAGTTAGTAAAAAGTAATTATGAACATTGTAGTCTTCGTTTTAGTCATGTCTTCCTTCTGCTCAGTAACAGATGTGAATAAACCGACAAAACGCGAAACGTCGTTTTGCCTATTCGACGCGATAAACCATAGATGTGAGGGAAATTATACAGACCAAACGTTCGCTTGTTTCAGTTGTTAGCTTGAGTACTTTTAATTCATCTACAAATATACCCGGTCTTGAATTTTACTCGGTTTCTATTAGTTTGTTTTACCTATTTGCACTCGTACAGTTGTCGTTATGCCTTGAAAAGTGCTTTTCTTGTTGAATTTTGTTGATCATTTAGCAGGCTTGAAATCATTCCAATATTTGCGATAGAAATATAAATATACTTTCGAATTGGGTAATTTTGATTGACCACAACAAATAAAGTGTATAACTCATTGTAACCTTTCCATGTGTAACTAAAAAAGAACTGTTATCAGATACAAGAACCGTTCCTTTCTCATTTTCTACTCAAGTACCTGCAAATGAACATCTCTTTAAATATAAATTGAAAGGCAAAACGAGATAGAAAAATGTAAACATGGAGAGAATGTAAAATAAGGGAATAAAAACAATCAATTGCGTGCGTCGCCCTCAGTTCAAGCTCAATGCCTGAACATGCTTCTTCTGCTTGCATAAATACGGCTGCAATTTGTTCATCCACAAAGCTTCGTGTGTGGCCAGCTCTCTTTTGTTATTGCTTTTAATAATTATCTTGAATGCTACGTCTGGAGAACATACGTGTGATGTTTCAACGATGTGTTGTGCAATTGTAGACGTGTATTCACCATTTGATTTAAAACGCGTTTATATTACAATGTTCTCTCATTCGAGTAATTAAATAAAGTATTTATTAATTGAGATAATGTTTGGTGGTTTACGTTTTGACACACTGTCTGTTGCTACGTGTTGCCTAGTTTGAAGTACCATTTCTTTTTTCAATTGTTCTTTTCACGTGAAGTTGAGCGCTGTTACACCTCCTCCTCCACCACCAAAACACGGAGAGATCTATCGTGTGCCTGACGGAATCCGCCCCATTCTTCAACGCACAGCTGTGGAGGTTCTCTGTTGGGGTGTTCGTAATATGCGCAAATTCCAACTTATGAGTGTCAATAATCCGTCAGCCGAGATTGAGATTGGTGGAGTTTTCGTTCATTCTGATGTGATAAAAAGCGCGAAACGAAATCCGAACTTCGCCAATCCATTACTTTTCCTCGACGTGATGTTGCCGAGAGATGAGTTATACACACCACCGATGAATATACGCATTCGTGATCATCGACAGTTCGGCAGAAAACCCACAGTTGGTATCGCCAAAATAACAGAGTTTTGCGATTTTCGCAAGGATCCCTGGAATTCGTCGTACGATCCGTTGGCAGAATATTCGAGTAATGCCTTCCATTAAATTGTTGACACACATGTTTAAGTTTTGCTTGTACTGTACTAATTAATTTCAGGCCACTATCTGCATCTCGTTTATTGCAGTTTTTCTATTGCAAACTTACCGTTTAAACTTTATTCAACTATTTACCTGATTTTCGGATTGCGTACCGAAATATTTGAATCCACTGTCATCATGATGATTTTTGCATATATTTCGATTTCCGGGTACGGAAATCTTTTTCAATGCCAAACACATCACCCACTAAGTTGACAATCAGTATGTCATACTGATTGTCAACTTAGTGGGTGATGTGTTTGGCATTGAAAAAGATTTCCGTACCCGGAAATCGAAATATATGCAAAAAATCATCATGATGACAGTGGATTCAAATATTTCGGTACGCAATCCGAAAATCAGGTAAATGATCTTTTCCCTGTCGCGCAACATGTTTCTTTTAAATTTTATTCAACTATATCAGCAATGTCTTAGGCAGTGAGAGTTTCTATCAACTGCCTAGTGTCTCATGATCAATAGGAGAAGGAAATTGAGCTAAGAAGCGAAATAGTTCATTTTAAGCTTCATGCCTTTTTCCTGTTAGCAATCTTCTTATGTGCACACAAATAGTTGTGACTGTCCTTTTATTTTTCGTGGTTCGGGCCTAAGACGTCAGGCAGAGCCGAACCAAATTTATTTCCTCCCAAGAACAGGAAATAACTATTTTGGCGAGGTAACAGAATTGTTCCAAAGGAAAAGAGATAATCGCAACAATGATTGAAAATATGCTCTCGAATGCAGATCTAACTAAATAACATATCTCGCATTACCTTCGTTTTGGCGTCAGTTAAATTGCTTGCTTTCTGTGTGTTGCTACGTTCTCCGTAATATGAAAACTGCCCAGACATAGCTCGGCGTTAGGGGACAGTTCATTTGTTGTGATGACAATACTATTTCTACTTTTCAATGACAAGCGTCGAATTTCGCATTCACGTGAAGATGTATCCAGGAGTTGATTTAAAACTTCAAAAAAGGCTAGCTACTGCGTCCAAGTAAATAAAGAAGGACGACAAAAATTTCTGCACCAACACAATAACCTCTTTAATGATTTGTAGATGATGTTTCTCATTGATAATTTGTTGGAATTTACGCGAACTGCATCTAAGCTCTTTAATTGTACATAATACTATTCTTTAGCGAATAAGTAATTTCTAGATAATTAATTTAGGACAGGTTGAAATATTTGCTCTATTTACGAGCGAATTTTCTTTTAGTTTACACGGACTAAGTGTGGTTTATCCGGGGAAAACCAAAGTCTCGTGTCTATCAGTTCAGCCATTTCACATAACGGTAAAATGGATTGCGATTAACTTCGCACTTTGAAGCGCAACAATTTCAAATGCATTTGTAATCAAGGCAAAAAAAGACCAATTATTGTGATTGGTGCTCATCTTGACCGAAATGTCTGGTGTTCTGTACGAAAAATTGAGATAAACAATGTTGAGGTTCGGGTTAGAACTGCTGTTTTCATCACACGAGGGAAACTGAAAAGCATTTTTCAAGGTTTCGTTTCAGATACCCGTATTCTACCAACGATTTTTAAAGCACTGCCTGTCCTCGATAGCAATTACTTTTCTTTGATTTTGTTGCGGTTGTTCCCAAGTGTTTTTCTTACTGCTGATGCATGAGTCACGAAGAGAATTGTGCAAATAAACTTGTCCCTTTTAACTAACAGACAACGGGATCGAAGATGACGCGTATTATTAAAATCGCCAAGAAGTTTTTAATTGTCTTCTGATTTTAACAACCTTTGTTGTGCCTTCTTTGCTAATGCTCTTTAACAAAAGTTTTCTTTTCCAAATTGCATATTTTCGAACTGAAAAACTAATCACTGGTTCCGACGACATTCTGTCTGCAGTGCTTCGACATGATGCTGGAAGTAAGTCATCGATTTTTCAAAGTTGATCGAATGTACTTTGAGCAGTTTTACATAATTTTATGGTATATTTTAACTTTAACAATGTTATTGTTTCAATCAGGTGTGGAAACCTGAGGGTATATATTACAATTCGCGCATTGAATAATTGAAAGTCTGTTACAAGATTATACTTGTTTAGCCAGAATGGTTGGTAGGAATCCTAATTATAAAACTAGAATCCATAAACATCCTCCAATTGTAAGTATGTATTAGGTGTTGCGAACCTAGTAACAAATTAGTTCAGTTGTGACCAGAAGGATAAACCAAAGGCAGCATGAACGGAAAGTATAATCTCATGCACATTCGTTTCGTGCTTACTGGCGACTCATCAGTAGGAGCCGGTATTACGCCCTTTAACCACTATATATTTTGGTCAATTGTGACGTTGCTTGTTTTATAATGACGGATCTTAGCTGGCTAATTGCATCCTTTGGTTAGAAGTGGCAATAATGGGAGGCAGAACAGGACCACATCTAGTCTGGAATAACTAGTATAGAACTCTGCGCTTGTCCCCCTAAGTCGCGGATGAACTGTATGGCTCCGACTTAAATGTGCGCCAGTCCGAACTCTGTCAGCAGACGAGGCCATCACTGGGTAGTTGTCCAATAGCGACGAATCTATTTCCTACCACTTTGATTAAATCTGTTACTTATATATAACGAAACCGTGGTATAATTCCTCGATTATATATATATATACGCATCGTCAAAATAATTTTCAAATAATCTATCTATTAGTGCACGTAAAATGCAAATAAAACAGTTAATTGGAAAATTACCGTCTGTCACACGTATTCTATCATTAAACAAACATTGGTTGCGCGAGAGGTGATGCTAGCTACTTTTTAATCAAGGTTACGAACTTGATATAAATACCTGCACCATTAAGTACATACATTTTTCAGTATAAACTAAGTATTGTATGATTTGGATCGGTTTCGTTCTTATTTGGCACTCATCACGTCTCATTTCTGGAATCAGCATGACTTTATTTGATTCGTAAACGCTCAATGAAACATTGTGTGAATGTGTATATGTAGTGAATTCAAGTCTACGAAAGCTTTAGAAATCCGCTAGACATTATTTTAGAAGCACCCGAAATGAGGTAGTAAAATTGATAGGCAATGAGCTACTTATGATGAGACTAAAAATGAAATTCCATAGGGCAGTTACTGTCTGCATGGTGGTATCAACAATTGTATCAGTCACGTTTTTGAACAGACCGTAGTTTTTATATATTGTTCTCATATTCAATAGAATGAGATTGGTGATATTATCTCAAATTGTCGAAGTCGGTTTAAATAAGTGTTATCAGCGGTCGTGCAATCAACAATGCCTTTATTGACTGGTATATAAATGCGGAAGACTACACACATGTATGTTCGGGACTGCAAAGAAATTTTGAAAAACGCTTTCCAACTAAGTGCAACAAATGTGAGACTGTTTTCGGTGAAAACCGTATTTTGATGTGCACTTCATTGTAGATCCATCGATGATGGATCTCCGTTAATAAGCTAACCGCTAGGTTCTGTTAATGACCATTAAAAGGCGAAATGCGCCCGTATGCGGGACTGACAGTGGTTTTGATGTTCTGTGCGATCGGTTAAACGAATGAGATTCGTGCTTATCTCAAGTGCACAAAGTCAATTCCTTTGTTTATTTGTTACACCTATTCGGAAGAAATAGGCCCGCTGCCAACCTGTCCCAGTAAGCCCGATGATCTTGACCGAAGCGTCTAAGTAATCTGGATAGCAGATTTTCCATTTTCGATGTTGCTTTAGTAGTAGAGCTCGTTGATAGCTAAATAGAATGGGTTGCTGGGTGTTTCCTTTTATGACTGATTGGGAACTTAACATCTAAGACTGGCCAACTGGAAAACTGCAAATGAGTATTTAGAGATGAATAGTGAAGATAAGTGATTTGAAATAATTCAAGTGTATAGTGTATTGTTATTTAGTGAAACTCCAGCTAAAAGGGAATGTTGTGGAAAGTCATGTCTATTCTGGTTTGTATTTCTGGCCAATTCTAACAAAGCCCAGCTTCCTGGAGGAAATAATATTTAGCAAAGAAGCAGTGTTGAAACTGAATAATGGGTGACAACGTGAATTTCGAGACACTTCATGCAGCCACTTAAACAAACGATGCCAACAGTCGGTCTCTAGGGTTTGAGATCGGGTTGCATTAAAGCGAAGCCTTCCAGGAGCAGAGCGCTTATGGTGTGCTAGATTAGCATGCGCGTGGCCATAGATGCACTTTCTGCTCTAAACTTAGGTTTGTCTCGTAGATTAAAGCCGACCTAACGTAAAACACTATCGCATAGTCGACTGTCGAAGAGATTTGCCTTAATTTAGCCTAATATGATGTTTGCGCATGCTCTGTAAGTACCTGGAGACTGTAAATAGCGATCACGACAAGATGCAGCCGACGAGAAACATGAATTTAGGAGCCTTCCTGTATTCTTTGTGCAAGAGCGATCATGTAAAATCCACGCTAGTCATCCAGATTAAAAATAGTGTCCTATTAACGCAGTAGAAGGTAAATAATATGGTAAATCACAGTATAGACATGAAGAGCAGAAGTTGGTCGCAAATCCTTAAAAGTTTAGTGGGCTCTATGTCTGTATTTCTGAGTTGGATTCATCGTAGACACGAGCAGATCAGAAAGGTTTGTCGAATTCGATAGACAGTTATTAAAGATATTCACAATATGCAAAAGATAAGAACTGCTAAATTGAAGGCGATGGAACAACTGGTTCTTGATAGGACAGAGTTGAAAAATTTCGTGTATTGTTGATAGAATGGGTATCTGTGCATCAAACACAAGTTCGTACTCTACGTCTGTGCTATTTGCCTTTGCTCTTCTCCTCATTGTATAGTTAAAATTCCGTTCAACTGCCGTATACACTGGTCTGCTAGTTGCGCGTGCCACAGTTAATGAGGTGTCTTACGCCTAGCCAGGTGATAATGATTGTTATTTTTGATGTGCTTTGATGGTGATCTAAGAAAATTGCAGCTCGCCAGTGCCTGGAATTGCCACTGCGTTTGAGATGTGATGCAAATGGTAGCGTTTGGCGACTGCTGCTCGTAGTCCTGATTTCATGTTATGTTTTGCATAGTTTGAGTTCGAGTTATTTCAAATTTGGAAATATTCCTTCTGTTTCTTGTTCATTTGGTTTGCTAGTGGTTGCCGATGCGCCAAGTCGAGAAACACGTGCGTTACTGCATTCCGATTTGATGTAACATCTAACCATTATAGCGCTCTAAAGCACATGGAGTTTACTTTTCAAAAAGAGGCGCATAGCGATTTTTTACAGACTGATTGAAATTTAATTTATGCAAAACCACGGGCAATCTTCTGGCTTGCAAAGCATTGATTCACATTATGCTCACATTAAGTTGTATTCGCAATTTTTATTAAAAGCTAATAACCTGGTTCGCGCTTACCTCTCATTGTTTCTCCATCGCCACTCTTGTTCTCCACTGAAGCTCTCATCGTACCAGCCAGTGTCAGCGAACCATCCAGACCAATTGACGTCTTGAGTAGGTAGCACTGCAGAATCAGGCAGTTGTGCTATGCGCTATTAACGCCAATGTCTTCCAGCAACTAATTTGCCTCCCATCTTTATGCTTCATGACTGGCATCTTTGCATGGCATCTGCGCATTTCTGCTTTCATCATGACGCAAAACGGTGTTGGTGCGAATATTTTTGAAGATTGTGCTCTGGTCATTACTTGCCACATTGCAAGTTTTAGTTAGTGAGAGGCTGTGTTTGATGTTTCACGTTGGGAAGTTTTCTTCTATGATTGAGGTGTTCTTGCTTCCCTTTCTTTCATTCATAGTATCTTTAAAAACTCTTGATGTTTCTCCAAACCGTTTGCTGTTGCGGTTTTTTGGTCAGAAAGTGAGCTACACTGAACACTACTAATAGCAGACACAGTTGGTAACAAGTTTATACACTGGTTTCGTAAATGTTAGCCCTAAATCCGGTTGCATTCTCGGATCTCTGCTACTCCTCGATGCCTTAATCAAATAAACCTGTGGGGTGCCTGTTGTGTTGATGTTTCGGGCCTTGTTTTTGATATCGGTAAAGAATGTTTGTTGACTAACTAGCACACGTCTGAATATTTAAGGAAATGCAAAAACGGACCAGTCAATAACAAGGTGCACATTACAAGTGTATTTCATCAACATCCTTTATTAGTTTGTTCTTTGGACTTGTGATAAACTGTCAGTGAACAAGATTCCACCAACAATCGCTTGACCTAAGTTTCGGAAAATCAGAAGTGCCCATTGGATAATAATGGGGAAGTCAAACCGAAATCAATACTTATTTAGTAGTGCACCGTGAGATCGGCACACTATAATTACTTTATCTTACGACCTGTAGCGAATTTGTCTGATTTAGAGTTAGAGGATATGCTGATAGGGAATTGAATGTTCTGCGCTTTTGTGTGATTATTTCGAGCATTACATGAAAAACATGTCATGGAAGCATACCTTTCCAGTGCGCTACATGTCTGATGCTGATTCTCGCAAAGAATTTGAAAAATTCAGTCTAAATCGATGCTCGTACGTCATCAAAGTCAGTTGCCTTTCTGTTTGATCACCTTAAAATTAACACATTTATTCATTACCTAAAACGCTTTCTTCGACATCAGTCTCCCGTAATAATGTAGGTCGGCCTAGATGGTTGAATAATTTTTTCAACAAATTTAATCATTCCATGTATGTTTGAAATTCGTTCTTAACAAATTTGCCTTGTTAAAACCTGAGCATATCACCAAAGTAACGTAAAACAAATTAATGGTTGAATTCTGCAGTTTACTGTCAAAAATATGCTGTTGCGCGACCTCAATATGATGCAATGCAGTAAATGCAAGCTACCCTTAGGACTGAGTTCGTTCTTTTTAGGCTGAAACTGAACTGCAGATCATTTGGTTTCCGAGTCTTGCAGCTCATTCCTTACGCCAGAGCATCGGTGCTTCACATCTGATACCAAATTTTGTGCCACTATGATTGGCAAAATTTTGCTTCATTTTGAAACCCTTTGTGTCATATTCAATCACCTTGATCTTACTTCAAATATTAGCCTACTTCAACGTTCAATAATCTATATATATATATATATATATATATATATATATATATATATATATATAAACGAAAGACTACACTCGGGAAAATAACATTCATACACGTAACAGCCAACAATGCGAACAGTTGGTTAACTCTCAATCCATCAATACAAGAATGACCAGATCTCAGACATCACTTTGCAATACAACGAGAAAGACCCCTACACGCAAACAGACACACACAGACACATACGCATATACACTTACTAATCAGCCCAAACAATAAATAGAAGTAAAACCGAGTCAGACTAGTTGCCACCCACATAATCAAATGAAAACCCAGGATGTATATAAATGAAAGATATATATATCGTGCATATATATATATATATATATATATATATATATATATATATATATATATATATTCTTTAGAGTTGCGAGCTTTAATATATATATATATATATATATATATATATATATATATATATATATATATATATATATATATTTCATTGTACCCTTCCTGTGTGCAAAAACAAAAATAAATTTTATCAGATATAAGAAAATTTTCTTTCTCATGGTCTTCTCAAATATCTACTCATGAACATATCTTTATATATAAATTGGAAAGCAAAACAAGATAGAAATATTGAACAAGAGAGAGGTGAAAAACGAAACCTCATGTTGATTTGAAGTAGCATTTACTATTTTGGTTTCCGTTATTCAAACTCTCTTACGTTCACATATTTCTATCTTGTTTTGCTTTCCAATATTATATATAAAAGATAATGTGTCATTAGTAGATATTTGAGAAGACAATGCGAAAGAAATTTTCTTATATCTCATAAAATTTCTTTTTGTTTTTGCACACAGGAAGGGTACAATGAATACATATATATATATATATATATATATATATATATATATATATATATATATATATATATATATATTTAGTTTATGATTAAACAGAATCATAAGTTTAGCTAAGCATATCATAATGTGGGAATTATTGACTACAAGTCTGTCGTGCTTTTGATTACAATTAAATACAAATTCGTTACGTGGCGTGGTGCCGGCGTTACAGTGTCGGAGAGGCGAAAGCTGATTTGAACTTAAGATCGAAAAGTGCATGCATTGAAACACGTAAACGAGAGGCCAGACAAACGTATAATTTGCTATTTGACTAAAATTAGCATGAAATTCGCTGTTAACTGGTAACAATTGCAGCTTAATAATTTAACTGCTGCTAAAATTGAGCATGCTTCTTGCCTTTATATTGCAGAAAACTGAGATGTTTTGTTTTTTGCTCTGCCTGTTTGTGCAATTTGTGAGTCACCTTTTATTTACTTGGTGCGAAAAGCACATTTGGGTTTTGGAAATCGCGCTGTTCTCCAACGAATCCCGCCGAAGCGCGCTGTTACTTGTGTCGCATTGTTCTACCCAGACGCTTGCTATTCCAAGCATGTTTTCACCTCTTTTAACTTTTTTTGTTTTAATCATTGCAATTTTTGTTTAGCTACTAAATTTCATTTTTGGAAGTGCACATGCAATCAAAATCATGCATTCATTCTCGTCTGCGTGATGCATCCCGTCAATTAGGTTAAGCACACAAACGGATTAATGATGCCGCTCTTATGCACGAGGTGAATTTTCTGCATAACAAGTTGATCGTCTCTTTAACCTTTCCTTCATTTCATCGTTAAATTATTCTTCTGTTGAACAACTTCAGCCATGCTAACAGAGCGCTCAGCTCTTATGTCGAATATTCAGCCGACCACAAATTTCAATGCTGACGTGAAAGAAAAGGAAAAGGAAAAAAATAAGAAATACGTGAGTTTGTTATTGCATTAACTTGCCAGTTAATCTTAATTTTCCTTGTTTAAACATGTTTCACAGTCAATCATCTTGTTGCTCGTTACGGAATTATAACTTGTTTTTCAATTAATTAAGTTGTCCTTTGCTTCTCGTACACTTTGTTTTGTGTCTATAGACGATTCCCCTCCACTCTTCCCTTGTCCAGTAAATCTCCCCCTTACCTATTCCAACATATATATATATATATATATATATATATATATATATATATATATATATATATGGATGCCATTTCACGAAGTCATAACATAATTTTGTAGAGAATTAATTAATTTACCGTATCTAATCGGAGTAAATTATTATAATCCATTTAATCGTGTAGTAAGACAGAAAATCGCATTACTTAAATGAACTTATTTTTATTCTGCAAGTTGCTTCTAATCCAAATAAAGGTAGCAATACTAATTTTAGTTAATATTATGCTGTTTGTATTGTAGAACAAATCATAAATGACCTTTGCTTTGAAACAATAGCTTTTTTATTTATCATAGAATGCTATGGGAGTCGAATATGGCTTGATGCGGGACTCTAGTTGAGATTTGTCTGCCTAAGATATTTTGTCTGTTAGGCACTTATGCAACAGTAATTCGTCGGTTGACATCGTACACTCGTACGAGCTTCAGGGAAAGCTAAAATGGAGGTGTCAGATAAAGTCACTTCGTTTGTATTGGAGCAGAACGTGGGCCAAAATACAAGCAGTAGAATTTAGCTACCTCTCGTGGTAATTTTATGCTGCTTCTGCCAAATCGGTGCGTGTCAATTGGATTTTGGCGCATGAAACCGACCCCGTGATTGGCATCTGTGCCTTCGTAAATGTTCGATTCGAGGTGTACAATAACCGTAACCGTAACATGCATGCCTGTGCAAGCACTAAATTGCAAACATTTTGTTTCCAACTTTGTGTGCATTTCCACGCGAACACAATGTGAACTTCATCGGGTAATTTACAATTCTATGCTGACAATAAGTGGTGCTGGTTTGGTTATTTATTTTATTTGTGTGTGACTAGTCATTAGGTTCTTTTATTATTTTGAATCAGCATAGTCAGTCATACTTGTTGTCACTTTGTTTTGAATGGCGTGTTTGATTGGCACTGTTACTAATCATGCCTCAAATCTGCCCGCGTTTATTCGAGGGTTCAAGTTAACAATTATGTGCTTATCTCTAGTGGTTAGGGTAATTTATAATTTCCAACTGGAGGTTTAATTGTTTTTTACTTGCCTCTCCAAGAACGACATTCCCGCGCCTTCCGTTTTTAGTCTCTTCCTATTTATGCTTGTCAACCTCTGTTATCATTTGCAGCATAATCATCAATCTTGATCACAATGCTATCAGCTAATGTGCTACCAGTATCTTTTATTCACAATCATCGATGGCGTGATCTCCATTCTGAGACAATGTGTGCTCGATATCTTTCCTCGTTTGGCACTTTTGGCATTTTACATTTATTTTTAACCTTCACAATATGGACTGCAATTCGATGTTCATTTTTATAATTTTCACTGGTTCAAAAGTGAATTTCTTAGAAAATATTTGTTTGTTTATGGTTTCACCTTTCTAAAATTACCTTAGATTTATGTGTGGCACTGAAATATTTTTCTCCTTCCGTTGCTGTCAATAATACATTTTTTCTATGAGCACCTACATTGCTGGTTATTTAACGTAATTTTGTGGGCAAGGCAAAATATTCACTTATTTTAATCAATAAAATGTGTTTAATTTTCAAATGTGTGCAGATTTGTTTCTCGCTTGCACGTCATTCATTGTCGATATTTACATACATTTACTTGATTGCCTCAATTTTTTATATTGCGCAATGTTTACTTGGGTGGTGTTATTCTGATGGTCGTTTTTAAAGTAACGGCGTTTACTTCGACAACATTGACAACTGTCAATGTGTTTACAACTGCTTCCGCTTTACAAATCAACGTTCAAATTATTGGAGAACATCCGACTGCTTATTGAATAAGTCCCTTAAGCACTCGTTACTGTACTCGTTCATGAATTTCTAAAATAATCTAAGCTGAATGATCTATTGATAGACCTGCAGGGTTATGCTTCCTCTGTCTATCTACCCAGTCTTTAAAATAATAAATCAGCTCTTACCCTCTTGTTATGCTGTTAATTCGTCTCCTGTTTTAGCTCGTGTCTTCAACTGTGTTAACTTGTTTGTCTACCGCGACAATTATTTACGTATTTCTATCTTTATTGTAACCTTGGTTTCGCTTTTTGAGAAACTTCACACATATGTTAATTACTCCATAGACTGTCTTTCTGTCTGCTTCTCATTTGCATTACTCGCATTGCACAACACTGCGATTAATGGGCGATTTCCCAAATGCATGAAATTATTGTCATATTTATTAGGAGCTAAACACTTCAGTGGAAAGTATTTGCACTTTAGAATCGAATGCCGATTTCGATTGTGCTCCACAAACACTTGGACGCAAGGAGCTACCATTCATGTCCCTTTCGGCAGATAATTTGGCGTTTACTGAAACCTACAACGTGAATGACGGCCAAATTGAGAGGACGTACGATGTGCCCTCGATGATTGGCAGAAACGGCGCTCTACACAAACACAGTGGCACTGCAATACTAGCTTCAGAACTAGAAAAGCCGCCAAAAACCAAAATAAGAAAAAAAGGAAAATTTAATTTCTTTAAGAGGGCCAAGTTGAAGTTTAAGGTAAAATAATTTTCGCTGTTTGTTACCCTTTTGCTTCTCATAATCCTGTTTCAATGAATTCTGTCTTATTCCACTGGTCCTTTATTTCCCTAACAAAGTTAACGTTATCCATCTCCACACATGTGGTTCAAATTATTTCGCCTTGTAACTTACCCGTCTCTTCTTCAGAAGCCATCTCAACAAATCTAATATGAACAATTGACCAAGCGTTAAAATGTTGTCCCTTTTAAGTTCATTTGTACTTTGAACTGACTGATTTCACAATGAGTAGTTTTCTTTCACTGGCCAGGCCTGTGTCGGACATGTGTGCACGCGTCGACAAATGGTAGTTTACTCGATTCAGTACAATTGCTTTCACGCGTGTATCCATCCACCTGAAACACGACTATCGCCTGGCGAATTATTTAAGCACCCGTATTTTACTATGTCAATATAGACCTCATTTTTACTAAATCGTTGTTCAACTAATATGTGTCGTACATTTTGAAGTCAAATGCTGAAGAGTAGCGAATATAATTCGAGAGGAGACTGTAATACATTGTTGCATAATTAAGTATCAAAAGTGCCGTGATAAATGATATAAAATGTGCTGTGCAAATATTAACTGCTACAAATGGGACTTAAATGAACTATGAATCAGAGTATATATATATATATATATATATATATATATATATATATATATATATATATATATATATATATATATATATATATATATATATAATTAAACGACTGTAGGTGGTGTGGGCGGTGATAACAATTGTTTAAATCAATGTCGCGGCCTCGATGTAAACACTATTACCATTATTTGAACACACGTGACAGCATTGTGTAATGTAAACAAGGCCGTTCATTCTGTAGACCGATTTCGTCTTTATTCGGATCTATTCAAGTACTATCCAGATTTTGCGGCGGGCAGGGCTCTTTGACGCCTATCCCTGTAGTGGACAGAGACCGTCTTAGTCGGACTCGTTTTTGCGCATAAAATTTGTCGTCTGTTTGTCATTAGATTTGTTAGTGCCTACGAGGTGAACCATCTTGTCAATCATGTCGGTTTTGTCTATTTCGGTAGTAAACTGCAGTACTTGATCAATTGTTGCGCAAAATCACATGGTGGCTGTTTCGTATACGTGGTTGGTAATCATTCTTCTGTAATATTTACACTTTTTAATAAATGTTAATCTAGGAAACAGTGAATGCTTACCGTGAATGTATTGCATTCGGCTATTATGTATAATTGAGGGTTTCGCAGTTGTTATGTTTCTAATTGAGGCAAAATTTAATGCTTTCGCCGGGTTTTACAAAGGGGCAATGCTTATGGTTCACACTTTAAGATGAAATAAACGCATTTCTACGTTGGTAGACGCATCATTTTGTTTACTAGTTGAACTTGTACACGTCGTTGTCCCGGCCAGTTACTCAAAATTAAAAAAGCATTGATTGCGCGGCTGGTGGGATTGGTGTTTAATTCAAACTCGCAAACTTGATTTAAAGAATAGGTAGACGATATAATTTAACTTCAATAACCACTTTGATCTTTCCACTTTCTTACACTGTGATTAATACTGTCAATCTTGCAGGATCGGATGAAGGGGAAATTGCTTAATTTGAAATTCTTCCGAAAGGAAGATGGCACTAAGGTTTGTTGTTGCTCATTTTTAAACTAGCATGTCATGCTTTCATTAGCACAGCAAACATGCTACATATACATTTTCAACTTCTAATGTTTCCTCCTGTATCGTGCAATTAATGGTGTCATGGTTTTACTATCAAGATAAGTGGTCATTGATCGGTGTTGTTCGAATTTGTTTTATGTTTTCAAACTTTTTTTGACGAAAGTTAAACTGTTCATTCTTGCTCTGCTGTTATGAATATGGAAGTAAGCAGATTACGCTCAATTTGTCGAAAATATACACGGTCAATATTTCGAAAATTTAGTTTTCTAGAAGCGATTTTCATGCTTTGTTCTTCCTCATCAGGGTGCCATATCAGATATTTACTTATCATGGTTATTGAAGACAATATGCAAATGCGTTATCAGATATTATGGATTTGGCGATGCATTTATCAACTTTTTGGAACTTATCATAAACGCCATGCATAATTTCTTTAGTCACAGAACAAAAGTAGCATGACGATTTATGATTTCTGTCGATGAAATGCTGCAGTTATCGACGGACTCCCGTTCTTGCATCTAAAGCAAAGTTAATCGTGATATCTATTCTAGTATTATTTCTGGATTAAACATGGTGGCACTACAATTCTAGCCTATACATGAATAACTGATGAACTTGCAAACTTGTAACAATTAATCGATGAATAACGATGGTTGGCAGCTGATGATAAATTATCCATGATGGCGTCATCAATTTATACGAGAAGACACACTTGGAATGAAGACAAAACTTATTCAATTTTTATTATAAATTTTGTTTGGTGTATCGTTTATTGTGATGGAGGTGATAAAATTTTTCATATAAAATTTTCTAGCTCGATATAAGCACCTATCCCATTGTATCTAACCAGTCGCACAACATCTGCAAGACTGCTGTCTGCCACGATTTCCAGTCAAGTACATTGTAGAACTACCGACAGTCAGGATTGTTGTTTACTTAAAGCATTGTTAGCACCACCAGCGCAATCAACGATTGTTTAATTACATTGTGTACAAGACTACGAGGGTTAGGAACCGCACATCCGATATCCAATGCTTTGTGGACGCACTACGGTCTGATCCTCGTTAGTCAGATTGTCGTCGAGCTCTGGTGATGATGGTCGTAGAAGGTTGAACTGCGTCAGTACACGTTTCTGACGATAGTTTTGCTGTATTATACGGTTGACTAGAAACAATTGGATTGGTGCTTAACTCGATCTCTCAATTTCGGTTTAAAGAAGGTTACTCCAATATACATAAAATTATATATATATATATATATATATATATATATATATATATATATATATATATATATATGTGTGTGTGTGTGTGTTGGTGGGTTTTGGTGGGTGTGGGTATGATTTCTTTCTTTCTTAACATCACTTTATTATCCCTGACACTGAGTTTGATTTACACATTTGGCTGCACGAGGGCAGTCTCTTTTTGCTATTAAGAGCACATTTCACTTCCGCAAGAACCGAAATATGTGCGTTGGGTTCCAGCTGGTTCACTTGGCGTATTGCTTATTTGAAAGGAGACTATATTGCATGCGTGTATTGTGCTCTTGTTGGTTACAGATTGACCTCAATCAGTTGGACGAGGACATCGACTGGTGGTCAAAGTATTACGCGTCAACTGGTGAGATGAAGAAATGTCTCAAGTACAGGGAGCTGGGCTACGACACCATAATGGTAAGTTGAAATCTGCGATGATAAGTAATTTTTCTCGTTATTCACTTAAGTAATAAAATAGTTTATATCTCCATTGCACTATCGCCTTAAGTGAGGCTTACTTTGGTCCTGCAGAGAAACCGTGCTAGGCCACAGCAAATGGTACTCCAAGTAGAACGCTTTTACACTGCGTTTTTCGTATGTGCGTGCACGTTGGCTAACCTTCTGATTGGTGCTGCCCGCATGCAGCCACACGCCTTTCGCGTGTATGTCAGTGATTTTACTCACACCTGAATAGGAAAGTGTAATATCTATTTGTAGTCTCGTTGCCACACAATAGGCCTAACTACGTTAAGCTGAAATCTATTTGCCTTTAACGGATATACCTTTTTTGTCTCTCTCTTTATTGCTTTATATATATATATTGCACGGCCATGTTTAGGGACATTTTTCTTCATGTTTGTTCAGAACGCTATTTTCAGTGGAATAATTCGTGTTGTGATTTGGGGCAAAATAGGTTACTTTTAATACAATTTAAGCTGAACGGGTTGAGGCTAGCACAGATAGGATTAAACTTCATTTGTTAGCGAAAAAGTTGGTCAATTTTAAGACATTTTTTTTATTTTTGAAACGTTTTTCTTCTCACACCAGTTAAACTAAAGCTAGTTTTCTTACTCATCGGTCGACTGTCTTGCCGTCTTCCATCAATGGAAGGCTTGTCAGAACAATTGATGTGTATTATGTGCATTTGCATACAAATATCCTAACGCATATTTGCTTCGTGCTT
The DNA here is from genome assembly GCA_029291075.1 of Eudiplozoon nipponicum. NCBI lineage: Eukaryota > Metazoa > Platyhelminthes > Monogenea > Mazocraeidea > Diplozoidae > Eudiplozoon > Eudiplozoon nipponicum. The sequence continues at coordinate 100,185 of JAQBSW010001195.1, read as the reverse complement.
CCTTTGCATCAGGTGTACCAAACTGCGCTGGAAGAAGCAGATCCGCTGTTCAACAACTTCACTGACTTCTGCAGCACGTTTCGCTTGGAGCGTCCTAAGAAGAATGTTGACGAAGATGACGAGGACAACTTTGCTGGCGAATTTAAGGGCACATTCTGCATCTATCCTCTGCCCGATGATCCTTCTGCTGAACTACCGAAGAGGTATTTGGACGCAATAACGCCGAAATCGGGACCACAAGAATGCATCGTTCGAATTTATGTTGTTCGTGCCTATGATTTACAGCCAATGGATCCGTCTGGACTGGTAGGTCTGACTTAATCTGAGTGAATACGTTTGAAGAATAATAATTTCACAACTCGGCCAACCGCAGACAAATATTTCGTCATTTGCGGAGGTGTCATCTTTTAATTTTTCTTTATCACTCCAATTATATATATATATATATATATATATATATATATATATATATATATATATATGAGCAAGTATTTTTCTCATTGTTTTAATATTAATGATTATTTGACATTTGTAATTACAAACGACACAAATAATGCTGTTTTTTCTAGGCCGATCCGTTTATTGAGGTTTCAATTGGTAAACATAAAGCTGACACCAAGGATAAGTACATTCCGAACACACTGACACCTGAATTCGGCACGTAAGTAACTATAAAATGAATTTGACTTATAAATGTCTGCTTATATTTCGGATTCCGGTTAACTGGAATTTTTTACGGTGCCTTTCGGCAGAATTTTAGTTACGGATTGTAATTGCGAATAATTTGAGACTATTTAATTTATTTCTACTATTGTGTTTGAAGTTGTTCTCTGCTTGTCGTTTTTAGCAATGTGCAGTTTCATTTCTGCATTTTAATTTGCGTTCGCATTTTAGGCTTAGTTGAGATAATTTACCAAAATATCACATTCTTAGTTATTGAAAGTAATGGTATACCTATTCGGAGACTGATAGTCAGGCTGGAAGTCTCAAAGACACTCCACCTTGGATAAGGTACAAAAGTGAAAGGCGTGCACAACTAATGGGATGGTAGCTGGCAGTTTGCTGAACATTTGCATTAACAAGGCAATTAATTGGTGCTCCAACTCGTGAACTCACCTCACACAACGGCAAGGCGATGCCATCGGATTTGTTCAATTAAACCGATGTCATTTTAGAAGCGATTTTTGCATCCAAATAGTGCAGAGGAAATATTCTTCTTGTGATGTAAGAAAGCATTGAGCGCTAATCTCACAATTTACTTTTCAGTAGGTCGTTTTTACGTGTTTTCTTCAACACCCCAAAGTCGGTCATTTAAAGTTTGAAGGTAATCTTAGAGCGACGAGAAATTTAAGTTACTTTTCACATTCAGAACTGACCAACACATAGGCGGCTGGTACGGGGAAATATTTGTGCTTGCCACTGTTAGAAACTGGGCTGTTCTACGCGTATTTTATTTTTTTAAAGCCTCATTTAAGATTTATTTTTTTAATAATTTTCAACTCCATCACACTATGGTGATACTGTGTAGCATATTATGCTGTGTGTACTTCTCGTTTTGTAACTTCGTAGTTGTTTTGTCCACCTATGTTGGATGGTCCACGTACATGTATGTCTTCCGTGTTTATTATTAGCGTATCGTCTAGACTAGCCTTAATTATGCCTGATTCTGCAGTTAAATTATTCATTTGAGAAGTAAATGCCTGAATCAACGTTTCCAACCCATCAGAAGACATTTTAAATGTACCACAAATGCTTTATTTTTACTCGATTATATATAGAATTTTGCTCGCACAACGAGCATCGATTTAATAAATCAAATTTACACACATTAATTAATTTATGTTCACTTCAGCTCGAAGTCTGCTTTTCTCATTGGGCTGACTGCTTCATTCTTATACGGGCGCTTCTGCGAGGAATTTCTGTTGAAATAATGTCTGCCCTAGATAAGACCCTTTATTCATTATTTGTCTTAAAGGTGGCCATTGCCACAGTAGTGTTTCATTGGTTGTACAAAACAGTTTTGTTCATTGGTAAGTAGCCATTTTATTTGTGCATTTAACTACAGTATGATTCAGTTGTCATGCACACTACCGGCTGAAAAAGATTTGCGCATTGCCGTGTCTGACTACGACTTATTGAGCAGCAACGATCTCATCGGCGAGACGTACATTGACCTGGAGAACAGGTTTCTGACAAAGTATCGAGCTACTGTTGGATTACCTCAGACGTATTGCATCACAGGACCAAACCAATGGCGCGACGCCGATCTACCTTCGGAGATTATGGACCAGTTCTGCACTAAACGTATGTTGCCAAAACCCATCTACAAAGAAATGGACTCCAGCTATAACTGTCCGACGTTGCTAGTCGGTGAGCGTATATTCGTCTTGGAGGAGTTCGAAAGAAACAAACCTGCAAATCCGCATTTGGGGCCCGCCAAAGAGCGCCTTATGTTGTACGCACTCAACTGTTTGCCTCTTGTGAAAGAGCACGTCGAGACACGCAAGTTATTCAGTCCTCTGCAGCCGAATATTGAACAGGTAAACGCGTCAGCTCATTGTTGAATGTTAAAGTTCTCATGTTCCATATTGGTGTTAATAAATTTAATCAAATATTGTTATCAGGCATGTGTTTCTTGATTCAAAAATTTTATTTTTAATTCATTATTTAATTGTTTGTTTGCGTAGTTTTAATTTTTTAAATGTGAAATTACATTAAACTAATAAGAGTGTAATTCGTCTCTGTTGAGATTGTTACGTAACACAGGCCTCAGTTTCTCGAGCTTATAGGTTAAGCCCAAAGAAGGTCAGTGTTAACTTGCCATTAAACTGACAATCGGATTGTACGCCCGTGCATTCGGCGTTTGGCTACGTCTTTATGAGCGGACCGATGTAAACGCATACATTGCAGCTACGCATAGCAAGAGCAGTGGCGCGTCATCCAACGTATGTGGCCGGCTGCATCTCAAGCTCTGCAAGTCGAAAGTATAGATGTTGGCACTAGTTGCAGTAGTCCTATGGTGCTCTCAATTCATTTCTTTGTCTGCTGGTTTTGCGTATCAAGTCAAAGTGCGTAAATTAGCGTATATAATATTTATTTGCCACTCGAGAAACAGCTGTTTAGAATTGGGTGTAATGTGTAAATTTACAATTTTAATTGAGAAATCAATCATATGCTAAAGTATACATTTATTATAAAGCAGGTATATGCAAAACTGTTCGTTTTGCCATATATATATATATATATATATATATATATATATATATATATATATATATATATATTATTTTCATTGCCTTCGAATATTACACAGTAAATTTCTAATTAAAAAGAAAATACTCATCATGTCAATGATCATGCCCCGCAACATAAACCGGCTAAGTTTCTCTGCAAAATACTTCAACCAAAAGGAACTTACTTACTTACTTTACTGCGGCTGACTCCTTTTGGAGGATTAGCCGGCTCCAAGACATTTCATGGAGTTTCTTGGGAATTTGGTACAAGTGGTGTCCCCTCACCACTCGGCTTTTTGATCGAGGACGCACCAAAAGGAAATATAAACGCAAACACTATCAAGGACTCCTTCGAGCTGGCAGGTGAACTGAAAGGGAAGAACATTCTAAAGAATAAAATGGTCTCGCTTGACGCCGCATCCTTATTTACAAAAATACCACTGGCTAAGAGAACGGTGATCTTGTGTGGCCTGATTAAAAATGAGTTTTACGATTTCCCCATAGACACCAATGACAGCCAGGAACTCGTATTAGCATGTACGAAAAACGTGCAATTTACATTTGAATGGATATACTACCGCAAGATCAATGGTGTAGCTATGGGAAGCTGAATTGCACCCCTTCTTGCAGATGTATACATGTATCATCTTTAAAAAACGAGCCTAAAATATATAGTTGACCAGTGCGCACTCTACAAAATTTATGTAGATGATATATTGTTGTTCATCCCAGAATCAGTAGACACACCCGAAATACTTAAATAAGCAAATGGAGCCGATCCAGACATCAAATTTAGTCTCGAGGTAGAGAAAGACAATAGTCTTCCCTTACTTGACATCAAACTCACTCGAGAAGAAAATGGGGATTAGACACTGTCCATACATATAAAATCCACTTTCACCGGGCAATACAATCATTAAAACAACAGTGTGTCAAAATGCCAAAAAAGAAAATTAGTTAGAAACCTAGAAAACAGAATCAGGAAGACCTACTCTGAACACAAGATCGAGGTAGAACTGGGCTACCTCGGGAAACTTTTGCTAACGAACAACTAACCAGAGCGGTTCATTGATGTCAACATCAAATCACGACAGATTCGCACTAGAGAGGATACCGTCAAGCAGGTTTGCTAAACTAACCATTTAGAGGCGACGTACCGACCTCAATAAGTGAACGACGGCTGAATAGAATAACTAAGGAGAATTTCCCCAGTGTTAAAGTTAATATCACATTTAGCACACAGAGAATCATGAGGTTGGATGCCGACAATCAATTGCCAATTCAACGAAATCATTCATAGTCTACAAATTCTAATGTACGTGCGGTAGCACATACATTGGAATCACGAAGAAGCAATTGATCAACAGAATCCAGCAACATTTACCGCAGAAACAGATTAACAAAGGCTTGGCACCGTGAGGAAAATCAGCTATTTCCGATCATATATTGAAAACGAGGCACTCAGTCAATTTGACCAATTTCGTATTTTTACATAAAGCAAAATCAGAAAAATTATTATATATTTATTAAGCTCTTTATAAAAAAACAACAAGCACCAGGCCTAAATATTCAAAAATTTCATCAACATGATATTCTAATCGACTGACCACGAATAACAAAATTCAACAACAATTTCCTAGCATCCAAGCAAGACCGTACACGCCCTCGACCTGACTCAAAAAAACATTCGATCGGATTGGCAACAAACTGAAGAGGAAGAACAGCTGCACATACAGTGACAAATTTCGAAACAATTAACATTCAACACTGCAATCCGCACCTACGCTGTTACCAAGTGGAGAAAACAAATTTGCGGAACATGGTGAAACGAAGGGCTACTGTCGGACAAACAACATACGTAGACATAACAACTAACAATGTGTACAGTTGGTTAACTCTCAAGCCATCAATACAAGAATGACCAGATCTCAGACATCTCTTTGCAATACAACGAGAAAGACCTTTACATGCAAACAGGCACACACACAGACACATACGCAAACCCACTTACTAATCAGCCCAAACAAGAAATAGAAATAAAACCGAGTCAGATTTGTTGCCACCTGCATAATCAAATGAAAACCCAGAATGTAAATAAATGAAATATTGTAAAGCGAAATTTGGTAATCTCGAAATAAATGGTCATTATCCACTTTGTTATTAATGATTTTTATTCATAATTAGAAATATATATATATATATATATATATATATATATATATATATATATATATATATATAGTTCTCTTCGAAAACATGCGTACAATTTATTTCTTTGCCACTGTCTGTTTGTTGAAATTATTATTTTATAACTTTAATGTGAGTGAGTCGATAGATTTATAATAACAATATATTGAGGTACTTGTTGCTTGGTAGAACATGTAAGAGTTTAAGTTGTAATCTGCTTCCCTTATTCTATACACTAACCTTAACCCATAAAAACGACACCATATGATAACTTGGTTTGTGAAGAATTGAGTTTGCTCTTTTATTGATACTCTGGTGAAGTGATGGATGCAGCATCTGTGCCATTTTCTTGTTTCTCACGCCTGATTTAAAGTTCCTGGGTGTTGTGATATGCAAAAATATATGGACGTGTTGTTTTCTCGAGCATTCAGGCAAAAACAGTGCGAAAAGTTGTTTCTTATTTATGGCGATTTGTATTTTCGTGTTCGCCCATGACTTGAATAGAATGATAGGGTGAAGATAAAATGAAGCTGAGGAATAACACGAATATGCCATGTTGTGTACATTTACAAGGGCCGCCTCGAGTGCTGGGTCGACATCTATCCGAAAGGGAAGGAGTTCAATTTGCCTGGCCCGCCGTTCGACATCTCGCCACGGAGAGCACGTGAGTATGAGTTGCGCGTCATCGTGTGGAACACTGTCGACGTTGTTCTCGATGAGGTCAGCATAACTGGTGAAAAGATGTCGGACATTTACGTCAAGGTGGGTTGAGCAATGTTTGCAATTTTGCACTCGCATTTTGTCATTTCTCTGTTTTCGTACTGCTTCTCGCCAACCACTCACAGTGCAGCAGGTAATTCGAGTACATTAAATTGCACTTTTAAATTTCGTGTGGCTGGCGACTTTTTCCCTCTCCATCGGACACGTGTGCTGTTCTCGTGAATCGAAACAGCCAGTTTCATGTGACTGAACTTGGACCTTCAATTGGGTGTCTCCTTTTGCCCTTTCGAAGGGAGGGCGCTGGTCAGTCGGCCAACGGCTAAAACATTGTAGACAGTCAGTAGATCTTTGTCCATGCCGATGATTGATAGTGTCCCTTTGAAGTAGTTGATTAGCCTGACTAAGAAGCTTTCATCATTTGAACTCTCGTTACATGGCCTTGTACAGTTGCCAACGACGGAACTGTGCGGACCACAAAGCGATTCGATTTGTAGCATTGAAAATTTCGCTTCTGCTCAGCATTCTACTCGAATGAAATGTGGACTCAAAACTAAGTCCGTCGTTCCAGTTTGAAAGCTCCGAGTCACATTACTTTTTTGTATTAAATGGTTCAAGCATTCTGGTAACCTGGATCACTTTGTTGAACAAATATTGAACAGTATACTTTGTTTCATTTATTTTATTGATCTGCAAATATTATGGATCTACGCTTGAATACGAATAGTAATTACAAGTCTCTTGTTGACATTTTGAGAGCAATTAAGGTGTGAATTGACCAGAAACCAGTGTAAGAAAACCCCATCGTTGTGTCGGCGCGTTTGATTTGCCGTTTTGCGCTGCCGCAGCGCTGCAAAAGGGCAATGTTGCGACTTCGCTAAAATTAGGCTGCAACACGCACAAGAAACGAAAATTACGATTTCTGAAGCATAACTTATGCATCTATTATTTGGATCAGCATGATTTTCTTTCGCGCTTCTCGGATCCTCGCACCATGTCACGAACTTATATTTCACGATGACCTGATCTCACAGTTATGAGGCAATTGATGAAATCTCGTACTAAACAAGTTCTTAAACAGTATGACGCAGTTATGTAATTATACATTTGTGTTGTAGTGCTTATGCACGTGCTAGTAAATAGTTGTGAAGTCTGCCTATTTAGTCTTTCACAAAACGCAGCGGATTATCACTAACTATGTCCAACTGGTGACGTGACGAATCAATGCAGTTATATCAGTACAAACAGGATGCTATCAATTGCCTTGTTACGGTACGTGGAGTGTACAATTGTTTTACCGTGAGCCTAGCAACGATTTCTGAAATCAGACATCGAAACACAGTACGAGAATCCAATCTATCAAGAGTTTATCCGAAAACCTTAAAATGCAATCATTGTGCTTTACAAAGGTATGGATACACTGCGGAACCAAACTTGTAAACCAATAACTGATTGTTTATCTATTAGGGCATACACAGCTTAGCTTTTGCTTCTCAACAGAAAAAGTAAAATCTCTTCTGTAGATACGTCCGGTTTGACGCTTATTGACACAATTACTTGTCAAACACATACACTGATATAGAACATAACCGATTTATTGGGCTCCCCGCCGTAAACCGTGAAGGCAACCTCGATTTCGTCATTTCACATGGTGTGTATAAATGAATTCAAATTCAGCCATTCTAATTTCACTTTGTTGGTTGTACTCAGCCAGTAATGCACACACACATGACAGGCACCTACGTCAGTCGTCTATTATGAGGCACAACCCATTCGGAAGTATTAATGAAATGGATAAAGGAAATAGCACACTTTGATTGTGGTTAATTATCTTTAAGTAAATCTTTCTTGGTGTCAGTCAGCCATAGTTCTAACAACCTGGAGTTTTGTTGTTGACATGAATGCGTAAAATATTCTATTCCAGTTTATGCATTAGACACAGATCTTGCTTCGTGATGAACATTTTTTTTAAAATTCACTGACATTCTCTGCTATCTTGATTTAATATTTCCGTCAACATGTTAGCTAAGCAAAGTCGAAAAGATATCCAACCTTATTTTTTAAATAAATCTTTGTTCTATTTTGAAACAGATCAAAGATATTTACATAATCCGTGCAACCAAAGATTTTTTAATTGTACACTTAAGGATGTAATTCAAATGAAGCTCGCAAATTTAATTCTAAGAAATTCTGTCATCATCCGCGAAATCAAAGATCGCTTGATTGTACAATGAAGGCTTCAGTGGTTTAGAGGCGATCTCCTCGAAATGATGACTTTCTGCTTGAGTCGGCCTCGATTCGCTAGATGGTCGTTGTTGAATTGTGAGAGGACTTACCTGAAAGTCTGCCACTAAATCGCCATCGTCGTCAATGTTGAGACATTAACGTGGAACTGTTTCACATTGCTTGTCGTTGTTGCCTGTTTTATTGCTCATCAATGAGTTGACCCTTCGTAAGTAGGTGCGGACAAAATGACCAAATATTTCCTTCCTGCTCTGGGCAGACTTTGTATTTCTATTTGCGAAATTTTGTACATGCCAACAATTTACCTTTGAGGTGATCGCATTTTAATGTAACTTTGCAATAAGGAAGTTCTGGACATTTGCGCATGCCAGTAAAATGAGAACTACTCCTTCCGTGAGGAGCGCCTGAGCTACTGTTCTAGTTTCGGGTGTCCTGTAATTTTACCATCCATCTGTGCTTATTGGAATGGGCTTCGCAAAGTTTAACTCTTTCATCACAGGCTGACAAGTTTTTAAAGAAAAAAGTATTTCATAACTAGTGTAATTCTATGCATGCATGTGAACTTATTGAGGCAATACTTTGATTCGTTGTTGATAGCGCAGTTTATGGATGAGTATAAGGTTGCAACATTTTTCCTTAAAAGGGCTGGATGTCTGGTATTGATCAAAACCAAGAGACTGATGTGCACTACCGCTCACTCGATGGCGAAGGCAACTTCAACTGGCGCTTCGTATTCCCCTTCAACTATCTGCCCGCGGAGAACGCAGTGGTCATCAAAAAGAAGGAGCATTTCTGGTCGTTGGATGTGACAGAGCAGCGTGTTCCGCCCACGCTCATCATACAAATTTGGGATAACGACAAGTTTTCGGCTGATGACTTTCTCGGCACTTTGGAGCTCAATTTGTGGAATATGCCTCCTCCAGCTAAGAAATCTGCCAACTGCAACCTCGAGATGATGAAACAAGAAAAGGCTGCCAAAAATATGATTAATCTATTTGAGTGCAGTAGAGCTTATGGCTTCTGGCCGTGTTTCAATGACGAATCAGGCACTCCTCAGCTTACAGTACGTAAGAATGGTTTTTTCTGGACAGATTTCAAATATGAATAATAATAATAATAAACATAATAATAATAATAAACATAATACTAATAATATTGGTGATATTTTTAACAGTTAAAGTAATAATAATATTAATAATAGTAATAGTAATGATGATAATACTATTAGTAATAGAAGAATTAATAATAGTATTAATAGTGGTACTAATACGAGTATTATTACAAGTTATTTTAATTTTTATTAATATTGGTATTAATAATATTAGTAACAATAGATTTAATGCTATTTTTAATAATAGTATTACTAATTGCAATAATTATAGTAAAAATGCCAACAGAAGGATTAATAATAATTATAATAACCGCTTACACAAGGTAATTTCTGAAAATTTTGCTCATGTTGTTACCTTGTACGTCATCTTAGATTGTTTATAACTATAAAACTGTAGTCATGTAACCGGTGCACATCTTTTACGAGAAGGTTTTATTACGATTAGGTAGGCTCATTAAGAGTGACGTGTGCAATTTATTCTATAATAAAATGTGGCGCGATTACGACCATGCGCTAAGTTAAACCAATCAAAACTAACCAGGTGGTATAATTGCAATGTTTTGCTTCAAAATCTGCCTGGATGTCAGCAATCCTTGCATTTCAGATTGAAGAGGCGTCCTTCGAGAGGATATCGCTTTTAAGACCAACAGCTTCTGTCTCAAAACTCGTCTAATAACGCATTTTGTATCAATTGGTGTTTTTCGAAAATCAACTATTAATTGCAAGCACGCAATGAAAATTGAAACCAATGGAAACATAGCTTCCTTTCGTGGCAACTATTTTCTGTGGAAATAAAAATCGCAGTCTTTGCCTTTATGTTGCAACATATTTAGCAAATCTGGACAATCTTCAAGATGAATTTTTTTAAATGACTATTGATAACCGGCTTTATATGTCATTGAATTAGAATATTTTCCTAATTATTTAGTAAGCCATGGTTAATCATTTCCGCTGTACGCAGTAGTATGTCTATGTCAAATCTGTGTTACTTATTGTTCATAAAGTATAAGTAATTATTTATACTAATGGCGTAATTAAATTGTTTTCAAATAAGGAAATTCTTCTCTCAATAATTAAATACATATTTCAAACGTTGCCATTGAAAATTATGATTATTTTGATGAAAAATGAGACGAATTTGATAGTTTGAAATCCAGTATTGGAATTACAGACATTCGTTTAACTGAAAGTTTTAGAATCTCGCATTATACACCTCTGTTTGATTAATTATTGGTTTATTTTATCGTAGCAGTTGATTAATAATTTCGCTGCAGCGATTTTAATCGAATTTTCCTAATAAAGTAAGTAACTTCTGCCGCAATTATACCTTTTTCCTACTTAATCCCTCGTTAGCAATTTTTAAATTCGAAGAATTTTTTTCATTCACATTCTTTTCGAGTTGTTATCCGTTTCAGCAAACGTTAAATGTTGAGTGATTTGTCTTTAATGTTGTTGATTTTATTTTCAAGGGTAAATGTGAATTGGAACTGGAGTTGCTGGCAAAAGTAGACGCAGAACTGAGACCAGCGGGTCTGGGTCGCGATGAACCAAATGAGAATCCACATCTTGATCCACCTAAGTTCGTTTTTATTCCTTTTCGTTTTGTTTGTTTTTTTATTCGTCTGTGATTTTGTTCAGCAGTTACTTAGAACTCATCAAGAGGCATGAAGATGCTTTCGAATGATTTAATTTTAAAACGTATTTTGCTGTAGCATTAAATAGCTTCACCAACAAATCCATTTCATATGCATTTTATTTATCCAAAGTTTTATAAATGAAAATTTTAATTTATTTTTTTCCGTTTCACCATAGAATGGCTGTTGTTATGCGTCTGTGAGTTGCGACGATTTTTGCTTTACCGCAAATTAGACTAATGCACGTTTAGACATCTGGATGTTTCCATTCGGTCACATAAACAGTGAGCACTTTTGGCCTAGCGGAACAGAGAACTTGTGTGGTGCTAGAGAAATTCGGGCGACATTTAGCATGTAAACTAATAAGAATTTCCTGGTCCTATCTTGCCACTACGCGTGCATGCAAAACGCTGGCCTTTCATTTGATGAGTGCACTTTTAGAGCCACTCAGCTTGAAAATTGGTAGTGATTACAAAAATTTTCAGAAATTTCTCTCCCCTAAGTTGCTTGTAACGTTTAGCTTGCATAACGGACCAGCGTCTGTATGTCTTGGTGGATAGTTCACCAGAAAACGTTTAACTCATTGACAATGTTCTCTTCCTTTTTTGCAGATGCCAAAAATGGGAAAATTTCTTGAATAATCATTTCTAGAAACTGACTAGTTTTGCAATGAAAATGTGCTTCTCTTTCCTTCGGCAATTTTTCCAAGTTCAATTGCTTGAAGTTTATTTCTGGCTTTAGAATTGCGATTCCACAAGTATGTAAGCCGCATTTTGTTCTTTTTTGCCAAGGATAATTTAGTGACAGAAACACCTTTGATTTTGCTGCTATATACCTTCCTGAGTAACAATTTTGCAATTGTATTTTTAGTGTCTTTAGTTAAACTTAAACACTTTTGTCTAATCTATTTGGCCTCATTCTTTGGAAATCTTGTTTTTGTCGATTTCTTTTCTGAGACGTGCAATTTTGTACTCCGTGAATAGGTTCGGACGACTAAGAGGCAAAGAATTGCGCATTTATCTGCGTAAAATTTTCGGCCCAATATTTCTAAAAGACATGGCACAAATTAGTGCGAATTAATCCATTTAATATTGGAGGGCAATTCCGAAGCCGCCGAGAACTCAAGATAGATTAGACTTAATTTTAACGTGTTGCTACATTTTTAATTCTAAATATTTTGTGATTCTTGGTTTTTAGATTTCACTATCCAATTGTTTTTCCTCGAGCTCCGTTTCATTTCATGTGTTCCAACGTTCCAAGACATTATTTCTTTATAGTTTCCAAGGTAATTTATCACAGTTTATCCGAATCAAAGAAACAGAGAAGGCACAAAAATGAAGTACATTTTGGGTTACTATTTACAGAAATTTGTCAAACGTATAAAAATATTACCAGTAGATGAATGTATCAGTTTGTGCATATTTTTACACTTCGGTTTCTCTTTTTGTTTTCCTTGATTTAGGCGTCCGGAAACGTCGTTCTTCTGGTTCACATCACCATGGAAAACATTCAAGTTCATCGTCTGGAAACGATTCAAGAAATGGTTTATTACCTGTGTGGTTGTCATTTTGGTTGCTCTGCTCGTAGGCCTCTTCATTTACGCGATCCCGGTGAGTTGGTTTGCCTGTTCTCTGTTTGTTTGCTTTCAATGCGTCCAGCAAAGGTTCGAATGGCTCCTGTGAGTTTTGCACCAGTGAATACAGAAGTATCCTTTTGGATAATTTTGTCACGGCTACCTTACTGCTCATTATATATCCACACATATGTATAGGTGTATGTATATACACACATACATACATGCATGCATACTTGTACATACTGTTGTTATGAGCTTACAGTGCGTATGTAAACAGATGCGTTCATTTCACACTCTCCAACTCCTGCTTCACGCCACTGAGCAACAGTGTGATTTGAAAGGCAAAATTGGAGAAAATCTCATACACCTTTACACTATTTATCTGCCCATTGTCGTGTGCTAGGCATTACGCACCTAGTAACAACTTTGTTCAAATAGAATTTAAAAATAATTGATTGTTCAAATAGGACCGCAAGGATACACCAATGTCTGCAATGAACGAAAGGTATAAGTGCATGTAGGCATGCGTTTTGATTTTGCTGGTGCATCGTCATTAGGTTCCGGACCTACACCCTACACCCATTTGGTCAGGAAACGTGGGACAGTTGTTCTTTGCAATTTTGCATCATTTCTTCGTCAAATGTATGGTGAGCATGGGCTCCTTCTGAGCGCGAAACGCATGTACACGTCAGTTTATAGTTTTTGTTTATACTCATTTTGGAATATGCTGTTGGGCCAATTTGAACTGCTGTGTTACTTGGTAGGCGAAACCTAATACACGTTTGCATACATTCGCAATTAGAATTGAGACGTAAATCGCGTATTGAAGCATAACTATATTGTAAAGCTGTTATACGCGGCAGAGTTCACAAAAACACTTTTCATTTCGTCAGAACTGGACGTGATTGCAATATCCGGTAATTTATACGGTGCATTTTTGAAATCAAATGTGTTCAACTTGGAATAAGAACATTGGATATGCAACGCCAAAGAGGAAGCGGAAAATGCACATTCCGAAACACACACGCAATTCACAAGGTTCAATTCCAATCATGTACGAACGTATTCTGCACCAGCGTAGGCTTGATTTTAGTCAGCCTTCTAGCTTGTGCTAATATAGCCAGTCTTAATGGCGGCACGTTGCTCGTGACAATCGATTCGTGCACCTTCTTTCATGCCGGCAGTCTGGCCGCGTGTGTGCCGATTGGTTTCGCTGGTTGAGACGGTGCATATTGAACACACATTAAACTTGTGTCATTAAATTAGGTTTACTTGGTGTTTCAAGAACCCTCGGTCTTTCCTTGACTTATTGCTATTCGGACAGAAAGGTGTTAGGAAATGAAGTAAAACAAGCTGAAAGTAGACGTGGACTGGACAGTAAATCCATTAGCACAGCGATGCACAATTTTCCCAATGATAAAAATGAAGAATATCTGCTTATTGAAGGGAAGAGCACCATTCGAAATATTGACTCAATTATTTTTTTTTAAACAGTGATCTTACGGATGCCTTCTGTAAAGCTGATTTTTTTTACAAAAAAATACCTAGCAATCAAACAGTCAAACGTTCTTTTAAATACAAATGCAATAGCGGCTCAGTGCGCTATGCAGGCCGGACTGGCCGAGTACCAAAGAAGCGAAATGAAGAACATTTGAGACCAAACATACCTGGAAAAGAGTGTAGTCTTCGCAATACCTGAAGCCGCTGTTTATAAATATCACATTCCTAATCATTTGAATTTAAAAGCGCCTTTCGTAGCAAAATGCCGACAAAGATTACGTGCAGCGAAAGCTGTTGTTTGCAACATACTTAACGCGCAGCTAAATTGTTAAAAAACGTTCGTACATGATTTGATTTTAAACAGGTGAATTATCTGTTTGTGAGTGTGTTCTGTGTGTATTAGCTTGTGCTTTTCCCGTTTCCTGTTGGTTGTTGTATAATGCACATATTTCTTATCCGACTTAATCACAATGATTTTCAAAATTGACTAATTACGGTATCAGATTTCACAGTTACGTTGAATTCTGACAGAAATGGAATGTAACTTTTACAAGTGTTTCATGCAAATCTTTATAACAAATGTATGCTTCAAAACAAGGTTTATTTCACAGTTCAAGTTGCTAATGCGCATACAATTGGCTGAAAAAAAATTTGCATAATTTACACACAACGGCCGATAAAGCCAATGGCCGCCTGAACCGTAGTTACTCGACAGAAGAGTAAGTAACAAGGTCGCAGGAGCACCTGCTTGTGCAGTGAGAAACGTCCTCGTACGCACACAAATGGCCACACGCAAGTCAACTAGCAGTGAGCTGTTGAACACTCGCACGACTCGTGTGTAATTGCATTTCCCAATCGAACTGGATCTCTCTTGCTAAATGAAGTGAAAAGTGATGGAAGTTACAACTGAATAAAGGCAGTTTTGTTGATCAGTATTTCAAATAGGAATTGGATTAGTTATTAATAACAAACGTACTCTTAATTTTTCAAAGGTCTTTCTTGCAAATAGTTTATATACATTTACTGTGATTGGTTAGGCAAACGTTAAATTTAATCTTTTTCAAAGACATTTATTTCCGTCTTGAAATATACTACTAACTGAACTATTTTAAGCGATTAGCAGACGTGTCCAGACTACCGCTGACTTGCCACTTAATAATTGCTTCCCGGTCCAACTCGCGTTAAACGTGAATATATGCTGTATTTTGTTTATCCTTCTGGTCACAACTGAACTAATTTGCTACTAGGTGCGCAACACCTAATACATGATTGAATTTCTGAGTTTGTTTCTTAAAGTACGTTACATGCGTGACCAACATCGGCCACTCATTCATTCCTTATTCAGGAAACGACCGATTCGCTTTCGTGAAACTGGCTGCCTCTCCAAAGTAAACTTCTCCGCTTACTGGTTAAGTGTTGTTTGTTCTAGGTTGGCTGTTATTCGTAGACAAAAACGTTTTAATAACTAATAGGTACTAACGTCTGAATCCAATTCTCGGCAAGGTGTTACATATTGACTCAATTTAAGGAAAAAGGTTCATACAGTTTCTGCTAGTCACACGAACATTCAATCTTAGTGATAGTTTAAGTATAAACATGCATTTGTTACTTTTCCTGTAAATTAACTTCATAAACGATTAATTGTATGTGGTTTGTACTGACATATTTATGCATGATATGGTTGATGGTTATATCGATCTCGCAACCTTGGTTCAAATAATTTTTATCGCCACCTGCTCAATCAGTGATTGTTTAATTCCAAAGGTTATATTAAAACCATGTACGAATCTATTTTGTTTATTTAACTGCGGATTGGTTATGCTGGCAACAACATCTTCCGCTATACGTGATTGTTTTTCGCGTTTTTGCTTCGAAAAAAACCATGTCAATCTACCTATTTAAAAGCAAGGTTATTATAGACGATATGACCGAAAGAACCGCTTGAAGATATCATTAAAGAGTATGTTTAGCTAGCTGTTCCGAATGCGTTCTCCCTATTGCCATCTGTGTTCAGTCTAAACTGTTCTCGAATTAGATTATTTATTAATTGGGTTATTCAGCCTACAAAGCGCACTGAGCAACTATTGCTTTTGTTAAATGAATACTGTTTGATTGTTCGACTGCGGCGAACTGTTCGTTTCCATTTACGTTTGTGACGCGTTTTTCTGTATAAACAGCATCCTGTGTGTTTTATGCATCCGGCAAACCACAGCTATTTTATTCTTCGATTAGATATTTCGGATTGTGTGTATCCTTTTAAAAAGTTATTGTCAAATACTTTCTTATGTATTGGTTTGGCTTTTTTGTGTTATTCAAATTCTCTTCCGGAATACACACTTTCTAATGAAGTTGTCTTAGACACTAACAGTTTTTGGTGTTGAAATTCTTCAGAACAAATTTAATTTATTCTGTAGAGTAAATTGCGCATCGAATTTCTCTTTTGGGAAATTCGGACATCGCTGCGTTGCCTATTAAAGTCTAAAACCAGTTGGAGCAATGGAGAGTTAAAATATTTTAAAATTATTTAACTCAAGTTTAGTTAGATGCAGGCATATGGAGATATATTATTCGAAAGGGCGATAGCTAGGAAGGCATGTAGACAAGCATTTAGTTACTTAAAAATAAAATATTTTTGCGAAACTGGTTTAATCGAAATTTCCTGATTTGTTGTTTGTCTAATACACGAAGTTATCCAGTAGTTTTCTTCTTGCAACAAAATATTTCGGCTACCTTTATCAATAGCCTTCCATTCTCACTAGTTTAAGGACAAAAACAAATGAAGCAAGCGTGGTATTTCCTTTGGCCATAATATTTGTACTTCAGACTGATCTTTCACTAGATAGTCGCGTGTCACATGTGTGTATGCGCATTTCGTAGCTGTTATGTTCATCTAAATGAGACTACAGTGGCCGAATAAGAATTTACCATTTGTATGCGTTAGACTACATGTTTTATTCACTCCATGAAAAATGATGTAATTGAGATTGCCGTCACAATTTCTGGTGGGGGAGACCAATAATTCAGAAACACTCGTCATAAACACATGCCTTTATGAGTGATAAAATTATAAATGCAAATGACGAATGCACGTGTTAAATTTAAAATCAAACCACTCATGTTGTACTCAGAATAGACAGGTTAATAGCAGTTATTGGCATAACATTAAATAGATGCACGTCCCGCATGTGCATTTTTATGTGTATACATAACTAAAAAGTTTCAGTTAAATATAATCGATACACATGTACCTACATCTAAATGAAATTGCAGTCAATAAACTTTAATTAACCTTTTGCAAGCGTCAGACTAATTATTAATTCTAAACATTTGAAATGCTGTATTATTAGAATGATCTTAATAGGTAGGATGAGGTTGCAATACACAAAATTAAGCGTTAAAATCACTTAGAGTTTTAACATCAAACGAATAGTTAGAGGTGAAATTTAAGAAGGCTAGATTCTCAATTATAGATTAGCCACTAATTGAATAATAAGCCCGCTAATAAATCCAACTTATTTCGATTTTCTTAATCTTTTACTGGAGCCAGCTTCAGTTTTCAAATCATGCAATCGTCTTTTCTTTCCATTATCTAATGCGGTACTCCTATTCGAACCTAACGATTTTTCAACAGTTGCTTATTCATAATATTATCTCTAGATTTAATCTCGATAGACTCCCTAATCAATCTCGTCACCCTATTACGACTATATATTGCTATGCGTTTGCAATCATCCCAGCTAATAGTGTGTCCAGTCTCCACTACATGTCTCACGACATCCGTCATTGTTGAAATTGTCGAGTAAATAGGTCAATAGGCAATTAATTAAAATGATGAGAAGATTTGTTAATAGAAAGACTGCACTTCGACTTAAAAGTTTTAAGTGGTAGTGTTAAATCCATACATAGAGTTTTAATGTCATCGATCATTGGTACAGAAATAATTGATCGTCGAACCAGAGTGCATTTTCTTATCAACTACGCTAAAGAGGTCGTGCATTGCATGTAGGTTTCTGTTCTATCCTAGCTTATCCTTTTGGTAAGTCGTTCCTTAGCATGGATCGCTTTTGAACTAAAATAGTCTAAATAGGCATCCCATTTCTGTGATTGTAGAACGAGTGTTCTGCCAAAAGTGAAGCCTATATTGAATTGCACTATTTAGACAAGATTTGATTAGATGTAAACTAGGCACTGCATACGATGTCAAATTAAGTTTATCAAGTATGACGGTTTTTGTCATTATTGAGCAGTCTTCAGGTAATTGCCAAAATTACCGTGGACAGGATTCGAACCGGGGCGCATTTGCTATGGGGTCTTTCCACTCATTCACTATGCTACGGAAGACTCGCACTGCATGACATTTTCAGTTCTATCCCAGCTTATCCTTTTGATCACACTCTCCATCAGGTGGTTTGCTCTCAAGCTATTGTTCGAACTATCCATCCCCGTTCCGACATTACAGAACGGACACTATTCTGCATGGAGAAGTTATATTGAATATATATTTCATGGCATAATTTAATCATGCTTCAATTCTGAGTTTAAACTGAGGATCGTGTATAATAGCAAATCCAAGTCAGTCGGTAGAATGAGCTCCTATGCATTTGGCAATTACCAAGGTCTTCACAGAATTGTGCGGCCTTGGCACTCATCCAGTGTGCCATAAAATTTGCGTTTTGCATGAAATTTCCTATTATATACCGTCACATGATTTTCGTCTGTCTTTCCATCAGGTAGATCTTTATCCTGCAGCGCCATGTTAAGTAGGATAGACGTGCGTAAAGCACACGTGGGTGTTTCAACTTTTTCATCATTGGCTTCTATGTTTGGGTTTTTAGTGCGTAGTTGCAATCCGCTCTCTTTACAAAGTTAATAGTTTGCTTCAAGGCCTTCCGTTGAAAGCTCTAAAATTCGTCGTTGGATGTTCAGAATTGTGATTTTCTCATCTGATTCGTCATGAAATACGTAACATTTCTTTTGTTTGTGTATCCACGCCTTGCCTCGTCCTGTAGCGACGTGTGAATTATGATAGGCAGCTTGCAATTGATTGTGTTAGCAAGTGCAAATCTCACGTGGATGGTTCCACTCCTCGATCATGCCGTTTATGTCTGATGCTTTTGCGCATTTGCAGTTCGCATTCTTTGAACAGTTAATGGTTTCGTCCAATATCTTCCATTGTAATCTCCAAGATTGGTTATCGTACGGTCTACATTTTAATTTTCTCGTCAGTTTCTTCGACATAAGTAACAGTTATTTTGTGTGCGAATATAATCACATTTAGTTAAAATATCTACTCAGCTAGATTCGCATATTGCACGTAGTGCGTATTGAACTTACGATTAAATCTAAGTTTTTTTTAAAGATGTTAGATTTTTATTTTATTATAAATAACTTGATGGTATTGCGTTGTAACAAATTTTGCTATTATTTTGGTGTTACTGCCTATACGTTAATCATTTACATTTCGTTTTGACTTCCATTTGACACATTTGTAGGGACTCGTTGCTCGCAAAATGGTTGGAGTTTAATCGGGAATCAAATCTGGACACAATTGCATGCTGTCATATAGCGGGGATTAGTGAAATTGAAGCAAAGTGAACCAGTTCAATTCTGTATTTAACTGGCCATAGCCCTACACCCTATTTGATTCCTTTCTTCGTTTTACTACAAACATGTTTTGACTTAGGAACTGATAAAAAAATGTCAATTCATTTTATTTCGATTACTTTTACCCCCATCTTTCAGTCCTTGCTTTCATCCTCTCCGTAATTTTAATTCTTGGTGTCCTATGCTTATTCCGTTATGTTCAGTTAATGAAATTACTAACTGAATCGGCTATAAACTCGTTTGCTGTCTCATTTGTTTCTCTTGTGATGTACTTTTGTTGTGTCATTTACATATATATTGCATAAAATTATCTTTTTTAATGTATTCCGTTTCAGAAATTTTTCTATAATATCTCTAATCCAATAGGCGAATGTATGATTTCTTAATAAACCGTTTCACTTTCATTTATAACATTCAGCTGTTTGGAAAGCCGAAAACAGATTATCCATTTTAATTTCTCTCAAAATGTTGTTGCTGTTTTAATTTGAATTGGCACATGATAATATTCAAGTTGTCCTCACAAACGATGGAAAAACGGCATTTTTATCTATTTTTTAATTAAAATTAGACCATGCAAAGCATGTTCTACTTGAAAGAATTATCCTGAAATCGACTTCTTTCGGCGCAATTGCTCCGGAAGCTAATTTCGTAAATTCTGCTATGAATGTCCTAATAATGCTGCCGTTTGACATCCAGGTGGTTGTTAGTGTTTGGCCTTCCACATTGACAAAAAGAATCCATGCTCGCTTTTATGTCTGCAGCGACACAAAACATGGGTGGCAGTCCCGTGCCAGATGCGCCCATTCATTTCTTGCGGTTGCCTTCGGCATCGCCAAGACGAAACACCCTGCAGTTGTGCAGTTTTATTTTGAAAGTGTAACATGTTCTTTATTTGCTATGCAACTGTGCTGTTCTGCTGTGTTGTTCTTTTTATTTTCATAATTATTAATAAATTTTTGGAATCCCGTTTGTGTTGTATTGCTTAGGAGGCGTAGAGAATTATCGTCTTGAAATTATTTCAGAGTTTTAGATTTATTTAAATTTATTGCAACATACTTATGAGAAATATAACAACAAACTTCTATTCTATGCAAGAAATGCTTCTTATTGTGATGTCCATTTCACAGTATAAATTTTATTAGGAGGGGAAACACATTTAATAGCAAAGTGGTAAACGGTCAGGTTAGTTCGCGAGCACTCAACAACTCTATGCAACCTTCTATTTGTGTACATGCTTGGTTTTCATTTGATTAAGTGGGTGGCAATTTGTCTGCTCTTCAGTTGTTTTTTGCTTCGTGTTGGTGGTTCAGTGCGGTTTGGTTTTTGGGTGCATATGCGTACGTGTCGGTGTGCATGTTCGGCTTATTTTCATTGTACTGCAGAGTGCGGCCTGAGATCTGGTCATTCGTGCAATGATGGATTGCGTTCGGATAGAGTGTTCACTTGGTTGCCTGTCATGTGTGCAAATGTTTTCTTGTCTTCTGTTTTGCCTTGTTCGGCAGTTTCATTTTGTCATCTTGGGTAACAGCGCAGGATATGCGGATTGCAGTGTTGGTCGCTTATATGGTTGTGCAATTTATGCCATTGTCTACGATGATGGTGATGCCGTTTTTGCAGCTGCTTTTTCCCCTTCAGTTTGACGCCAATCCGATCGCATACTTGTTGAGTCTGGTCGAGAGGGGATGTTTGGCCATGCCTGGGTGCTAGTACATGGTTGTAGTGTTGTGTGATTCGTGGCCAGTCGATTAGAATATCATTTTGGCGAAACCTTCGAATGTTTAGGCCGAGTGTTCATTGCCGTGTGTAGAACTGACTAATTCGTCAATTTGGCTGGATGCTCCGTTTCAAAGATATGCTAAGAAATAGCTGGTTTTCCAGACACAGTCAGACCGTTTTGAATCATTTTCGGCAGTAAATGTTGTTGCATTCCATTAATCAATGGCTTCTCGTATGCCCTTTATTTGTACTACCGCACATACATGATAACCTGTAGACTCTGGAAGATTAAAGGAGATTCTTTGTGTGCTGAATTTGGTGTTAACTATTGCACTAGGTAAATCCGACTTCGTGTTTACATTCACCCGCGCTGTGCATTCATCGTGGCTAGTAGGTCGCCCCTAAATGGTAAGTTTATGGAAACATTTTTGACGCTATCCTATGTTGAACGAATCGGACTTTGGCATTAAAGGACGGACTGGCATGCACAGTACTACTTTTTCACATGGGCGAACACATAAACTCCAACTTATTTTAATTCCGCAATTGCGTTATATAACTTCCTTAAATAGGAAGTCTATTAAGCCTGTCAAATGGTGTAGTAATAAACAGAAAAATGTTTAGCCTTGAGGTTAGATGACAAGCTGAGGATAGCACGTCAAAAGAAAGCTCCGCAGCGTAAGCAAGAGTTGCCTCTGCATGAATGTGATGCTAGAAGATTTGACAAAGATTTTACCCAGGCACTGTTCTTTGAGTGGATAGTCCTAATGTCAGTGAGGCAGCAAAACTTGGCTTTGAACATTTCGAGCCAGTCTATGTTGAGGATTATTTGAGACTTGGCTCGCAAGGGTGAGATGGTACGCAGTCATTGCACACAAAGTTAAACGCCGTTAGAGTAACTCGAAGCTGGGCAGTAAAATAGGTGGACCATGCAGAGTCTTCCCATCTGCGTTGATGACAGAGTGCAGACTGAAATTTCTTTCACCTTCTCCGTGCAATTCGAAGATGGTGTTTGTGTGCTAAGATATTTAGTGCGGAGCCGCACACTGGCTTGAACTTTTCTAACCGGAAATAGCATCGAGAAACAGTTGTAACATGCCAGATTTGCACCTAAATGTAGATATTTTGGCTTAAGATTTCCTTTAATTGCTACATAATTTTTGTGCTATGAAAAGTAATTCTGAGTACGCGAGAATCACAAGAATAAGGCAGACAACTTGGCTTCGATTAGTCCAGATGATCATTTTGTAACGTGTTACGCTGCGTCATAAAATCGACCCAAGTCCAAGTAGCAATGAGAGCGATGTGAAAATTGTGATATGATCACACTAAACTTGATCTTAATTGTTGCATCGGGATGGTGCAAAACGGCATTTGATATTTTTGCATATTCGGCACAGATAACATGAAAAAGGCGACAATTATGGGCTCCATTGTTCCGGGCCAGGTTAACGTTGTATTCATTAGTCCGTTGGCATGAAAGTGTGAGATAATAGTTGAGAAAATTTTCGAATATTAGATGTCGATGCCAATCGGAAGAATGTGTGCCCAGTGGAATAGGCAAAGGTAAACTCATCTACTCCTCTTCGGTGATATGATGTCAAATGACGTTTAACAATATTTGACTGAGTGTGCTAAAATCGTGTCCTGAAGTGTGCGAGTGAAGAGAGCAAAGTTAATTGGTTATTGCAACAATTGGCGAGTTGGCACACAGAAGTGTCGTGTTGGCAAAATATTATACCTCGGACTATATTCCATTACAAGTCGAAGTCGCGAAGATAAGATAAGATAAATCAGGATCTGCGCAGATAGGATTCCGAATGACTTCTCAATAGTTTTCACAAGTCAAGCTATAAGAAGATATTTCCATTAAATACAAGCAATAGGTGTTAGGCAGAAAATGTGGATTTAAATGTTTCCAGCGAACTTATTCTTCTTCTGATAAGTTCATTTACATGCCTAAACATGGTTTTAGCTAAGTAGAGGTTAACGTAAGCGCGATTGATGGTAGACATCTAGAAGCGGACAACACTCTCCTTTAAATTGTCACAGCGCACAAAATCTTAGGTTCTAAGATTGTGTTGCAATTTATGAATTCTCATATTTGTCACTTCGGCCATGTGCATTGAACAACTGGTCGTAATGCTTAAAACTATGTAGCAGTGCAGGAAACGTGATTTAGCTGTTCTAAATGATTTCACACACGTTAAGATTAGTACCTTGACATTTTTAAAGAGGAAATAGCTGATAATTGTAGAAGAACATTTAGAATTAATCAACACAATTCAGATCTAAATGTCTGAGCGACTTGCATGCTAGCGTGTTTTTGTACATGTTCCATACAAATTAATTTCTACTCATTTAGAAGACAACGTGAAACAATGTAGCTAATAGGATCTTACTCTCTGTGTCGATATGTGACCGAAAATCTTCAATAATTTTGACTTAAATTGTGTTCTACGATAAATAGGTACAAGCGTGTAGAAATAATGAGTTAAAAGTGGAGAACTTGGGCTCCGACGATCAGAGAAACTGTGAATTTGTGATGTCAGGCGTCATGATACGCACCGATTAGGCTGTTGATGAGGAATACTGGTAAACCTTTACGTCATTGATGGTCAATGTCAGAGGAATGCAAATCTGTCCTGTGAAACAGGCGAAACATTAAAAACTATTTGCCTCTTGCAGATTCGTTGCTTAGTGATTCATCACAGTTGTACCAAATATAGTGTGCTGTAAGTGTATAATGCAGAAGCGTAAGAATGAGAGCAAGAAATAAGGTGAGCTTGTACGTTCTGTTTGACTTCATGCTTTGAATGATTGTGATGATTGGTGACTTGGCAGGTAAATGCGACGTCGTGGCGGAGCAATACAATAAAAGGCATACATAGTTCAATTAATTGTTAGGTGTAAGGCTATGTGCACAGTGTAGTATACAATATCATAATCCCATTGTCCATTTATTGCCTAAACTCATCACGTTATTGACGTGCGCAATACAAAGAAGCGAAAAATGCATAGAATTAAGGCGGAAACCAGTTATAATTATCCGAGCGACTCTTCGTCTAAAATGACGTGCTTTGGCATGCATATACGATTTTTTAGCTGTGTAAATAAATAGCACACAACCATTGAAAGATGCGACTGTAGGGGGTTTCGTGGTTATTGTAATAGGTTTTGCGGGGTAGCTATTTATTTAGCGATGCTGTACCATTCCTACATATGCCTGGTAGCTGATGTCGAGGGCCGTTCCTATGATCTGCCTCGGACTCTTTTTCTAATGGGTGAGGTGAGAAGGCTAAGTCGAATCATCATACGTATATTGTATACAATGTTACAAAGTAAATTAAAATTCACTGTGAGTCCAAATTGACCGTGCTCTAGACGGCAACAAAATAATATATTGTCAACAAAAGTTTATATCTCTGTATAAAAGTAGTCACAACAAACACAATAAGTAAATCCAGAATGTCTGAGCAGGATAGATATTTTCGTGTGAATGATAAATGCACAAATTATATAAATCCAGAATGTCTTGGCTGAATAGTTAGTAATTTTATGTGAATGATTGAAAAAAGAAAATATAAATCCAGAATGCCTTAATAGAGTTGTTGATAGTCAGGTGTAAATAGATTACAGAAAAAAATATAAATCCTGGTTTTGAGCGTGAAGTCACATAAATCCACTGCATGTTACCGGCGTATTGTGCGCGGGTGTCTTGGTATTAAACAAAACTCTATTGATTACAATTAAATATGCAGTTCAAGAAATCTCAATTATAACTGCTTGAAACTAACAGAGATTGTTTCTAAAATCACAGTTAAGAGAAATATTGTATAAAACCAGAATTAGCATATGTGACCCTAAGGAAAACTATATTTCTCGAAATTGAGCTTCGCTGAGTTGTAACGCGGAGCCGCGTGTTACATACACCTCCCTGGTAATGAAAATTAGTACACAATGAAGGGGGCTAACCTTACAGGAAGTGTTATGGCTCTGCCGTAACGAGTAAACACTGATGTTGGCTCTGTCGACACTGATTCTGGTTCCTGTACATCTCGCGGCGGCATGATGGCGTCAGTTGTCTTTGTTGCTGATGAGATATCGGGCGTCAGACCGTGGTCAGAAAAACCATCTGGAGGTGAAAGTATCGTCTCTTCGCCGCCTGATAGGTCAACATCGTGGAACAGCGGATCATTTGGATCAACGTCGGCCGGGTAAAATCTGTGTTTGGAGACAGCTTCAGCTTTACCAATGATCTCCAAAGTTATGTAATTATGACGTCGATCTAACACACGACAACGACCGCGCTTCGGTTTGGCTTGAATCCTGTTATCCATGTTGTTGTTGACGAAGAACCAATTGGCAGCAATCAAAATCTTTGCGTTTATAAATTGGACCATGTTGATGACGTGTAGGGCAGATCGGCCGCTTCTGAGCGTTATATTGTAGGTAACTGCGAAGTGGAAACAGAAATGCCGGATCGTTCATCGCTATCGCAGTTTCAGAGCGTGATCGGACTAGTTCGCCCGGCAGCCATAGACATTCGCCAAATATCATTTCAGCGGAGCTGCATTTGATCGGCTCTCGAGGTCTTGTACGCATTGACAGGAGTACTTTCGGCAAAGCCGCAAGCCAATTTACTTCTCGGCTAGCCTTGAGTGCCGCTTTCAGTTCCCGGTGTGGCCTTTCGACGAAACCATTTGCTGTCGGATTATGAGCCGCGGTCACGTAGTGTTTGACAACATAGTAATTCAGTAGGGCAGCGAATTCTTCGCCGAGGAACTGTGCGCCACGATCGGTTGTCACTTCAGCTGTGGTACCAATCCGAGCGAACCACTTGAGCTCTAAAGCATAACTGACAGTTTCTTGCTTCATGTCTGGCAGTGGTATGGCCTCATACGATCGAGTGGTGCGATCCCGTAATGACTGTAGATAGCGTATATTGTTCACTTCAGGTAAGGTTACCAGATCAATAAAGTAAAAGGCATACATAGTTAAATTGATTGTTAGGTCTAAGGCTACGCACACAGTGTATTATAAAATATCATAATCCCATTGTCCATTTATTACCTATACTCATCACGTTATTGACGTGCACAATACGAAGAAACCACAAATGCGTGAAATTAAGGCGGAAACCAGATTTTTATTATCCGAGCGACTCTCTGTCTAAAATGACTAGTGCTCTGGCATGCATATGCGATTTTGTAGCTGTGCAAATAATTATCAAACAACCACTGAAATATGAGACAAAACAGAAGAAAAACCGTCCAGTCAGATCGAAGAAATTCTTTCGATCTTCTCAAACAAGAGCATAATTGAAGCTACATAATTGTAACATACACTATTGATATTCAACTCTATTCCAATCTCGAATCATTAAAGAGAGCAAAGAGAAACACTGGAATATCGACGTACAGAGACACTTCATAGCTTTGCCTACCAGTACTTCGGCAAGCGAATGTTTCATTTACGTTGAGCGGCACGCGTTAACAAGAGCACAATTATCAATTCAATCCACGCGGAGGAAAACGTGCAAAACTATATTATAAAAAGGAAGTAATTTATCCTTAAGTATGGTAAGTGACATGCCATAACCCAAGCACAATTAGAAATTCATTCGACGAGGGACGAACGTGCAATGTCAAATTGGCAAAGCGAAGTAAATCCTCGTGACTTTTATTGGGCGACATGCATTAACTCGAACACCACTTGCATTCCACTCTACGCGGAAGAAATCTTACAAATTCAAAATGTCGAGGTGATGATGATCCACCCAAATTCTGCTGAGCGACATGTATTAACACGAACTCCAGTACCTATTCATTCTACACAGCGGAATACATACAAATTTAAATTGGCAAAGCGAAGTAAATCCTCGTGACTTTTATTGGGCGACATGCGTTAAAACGAACACCACTTGCATTCCACTCTGCGCGGAAGAAATCTTACAAATTCAAAATGTCGAGGTGATGATGATCCACCCAAATTCTGATGAGCGATATTTATTTACATGAACTCCAGTACCTATTCATTCTACACAGCGGAATACATACAAATTTAAATTGGCAAAGCGAAGTAAATCTTCCCTACATATGCTGAAGTTCATTTTACGTGGAAGAAAACGTGAAATGTCAAATTGACAAAGAGAATTAAATACTCTTTAGGTACACAGTGTGACATGAAAATCTTTATCAACTCATTCAACGCAGAAGAAAACGAGCAAAGCCATATTACAAAAGCGAAGGTGTTCCTCCCAAAGTGTGCTAAGAAACGTTATCACTTGAACCCTTAAAATTTCATTATACAAGGAAGAAAACGTTTAAAATCAAATCGTCAAAGCTAAGTAAATCCTTGTTAAATATGCTGAGCGACATACAATAACACGAGCACCATAAACGTTTCATTCTACGCGGAAAAAACGCGTAAAATCAAATTGTCAAAGCAGTCAATCCTCTCTGCGTATGAGATGCGAAACGTCCCAACACGAGCGGCAATTGCTGGTCATTCTAGGCGGAACAAAGCGTGCAATATCAAATTGTCAAAGCAAAGTAGCTCCTCCCTACCCATGTTGAAATATATATGTTAACATGATCGCCAATAACAGTTCCTTCTATACGGCAGAAGAAACGGAAAGTTAATTTTTTTAAGCGAATTAAATCCTCTCTGAGTATTGCGAGTGGCATGCGTTAACGAGAACACCATTAGCAATTTATTCTACACACAAGAAGAGGCGCAAGGATCATCTGTTAAAGCGAAGTTAATCTTCACTGCGGAAACTGAGCTACATGTGCAAACTTGAACACCATTAAAAGTTCATTCCATTCGGAACAAAGTGTGCAAAGTCAAATTGTCAAAGCGAAGTCAATCCTCTCTGCGTATGAGGAGCAACATGTCCCAACACGAGCAACATTCTGGATCAAAGTGTGCGGTTCATTCCACCCCGAAGTAAATATGCAAAGTCAAATTGTCAAAACGAAGTAATTAGGAATGGTTGCTTATGAAATTTTTGACAAATCAGATTAACTCTTCATACTATCTTCTCTCTCCCTCTCAATGTCCTCATACCTGAAACCGGTACTAAGTCAATAGAAATATGCCTTTAAGTGACAACCATTCATAATAGAAAATCAGGAGTACGCCTAGTAGTATTTAACATCTCAGTCTCTAACATCTCGGAGTCGAAAAGCATGATGACGGGAGCTCTTAACAGACCAGACGAAGTGGGCATAAAACTGATCCGGTAGGAGACGTTGGTCTATTAAATAGAATCCACAAAACATTTGACGCAGCAATAAGTTGAAGGGTAGATTGTTGATCCCTTTGCAGTAGCTTTTTCTAAGAAACCGACCTATTTACGCTAGAGGGTTGTAATATGAAGTCCCCAAGAGCCAATTTAAGCTGTATGGTCCTTTCAGATTACGATTAAAAGTAATTCAATATATGCATGAACTGAGACACCCTTACACTAAAGATATCAAGTTGGTAGCTAATAGATACTTATGGTGTAGAATCCCAAGGATGAATGGCTGTGTGCCTTCAGATTTGAAGCTTGCCTCGCATGTAAGCATAAACAATAAATTGGGCGAAGGGTTTTAAACCCATTATAAAGCCATTCATTAATATTTTATTTAATAAATGACTAGAAATCATTCACCGAAGGAAATGGTCCAGATAATTGTGTAGCTCACAAATGCTTCATTCCAAATTTTAACTAGGTAGAGGAGGAGACTGAGGTACACGAAAATCAAGGCAGCAGGAATCTAATCAAAGATATTGGGGGCAGAAGAGTGAATGCCAAATAAGCACGAAGGATAAATAAAACTTACCGAAATAACGGCACCACATGGAGCCACACTTTCCGGAAGAGCCGTTAGGATACAGAAGATTGATGACAACGTTTATGTATAAATGTTCACATCACGTTTATTGGTTAGGTCGTTTATGCAAATTCACATTCATTGCTAACTCCAAAGTGAAAATGTTCATTTGTGCAGATAATTCTCTTACTAAGTTTTCCAATCCGCCAGAAGCCATTTTTAAACTCAACACACATGCTTTACTTTATTGAAGTTTTCTCGTATATAGCGCGTCCATTTAGTAAAACGAAATACAAATATTTATTATTTTATATTCACTTCTGCGGCTCACAATCTGCTTCCATTCTTGTACTGGCTGCTTTGTATTAATTCGTGCACTTCTGCGATGACTCTCTGTTTTATTCAATTCGGCCTTAGATCGGACAAATGAAGCGTTCTCGGCCTCAAAGTTGTCTGTTTCTACATCTCCCCCCTTCGCCCTCTACTTAAATGATGAAGTGCGACAGCTCGTGTTCCATCGGAAATGTTAACGAAACTGTGTTATGCTCTTCGTCCAAATGTTCCACACGATACGGATCGTCATTGACAGACTGTAGTTCCATGGGAACCACCTACGCAACCATGACTTATTCGTCAACACTTATGCGAGTGCGTGTGGGTCGTCTTGCATAAGCTTGTCGCTGTTTGGCGCCCACATATTCAGTTAGCTGTTTTAGGGGCTCCTGAATATCATCTTTGGTGCTACGCTCATGGGATGCTGAGATTACGAGTTCACCTAGTAGTCTAATATGCCCTTCATAAACCATGGTTGTTGGAGTGAATCCTGTAGTTTTTGATAATATAAATCATATGGCTCGTTCGACCAAATGGAAATTGTCTCTCTAGGATCCCAGGGTCTCGTCGCATTAACATCACAATACCTCTCTCATCGTCCGATGTGCTCGCTCAGCTGTCGTGTTAGTGGACCTACCAAGTCAATATTCAGAACCTGGTTATGTGTAGTGGCATTCAAAGCAATCTGGATGATCTTTCCTCTTTTTCGTGGCTTAAAATACTGACATGAAGTGCATTTTTGACAATAGCTAATAATTTCTTTGGACATACCACGCCAATACAATCGCAACTTCAATGTCTCAAGGAGGCGCCTGGCACTGGGATTTATGAATGTTTCATACCAGAAGGCCATCAATTCTGTTTGTATAGACTCGGCACAAACCATTGAAATGTTTGTCCTTGGTTTCGCTATAATAGACTGTTTTGCAGGCTCAACGCTTTATATGGCGTGACACCACTGTGCCGTTTGACTATTTTTCTGATTTGTGGCATCATTTTTTCTTTCTTCAGAAGCTTTGATATGTGGCGATACTCGCATAGCATCTGTAAAAATTGACATACGCTGTAACGAAAGTGCTAAGCAGCATTATATAAATCATGTAGATAAACCGTTTATTGTTAGTTGCCCTGAAAGTTGCATTGAGAAACATTCTGCGTCGTACCGGAAGAGAAGTGGGTGACAAGATGTCTTCTTAGGTCACTGCTATATGTTCCCTATACTGTGGTATGTGAGTTCATGTAAACTAGTATATTAGAAAAGCGGGATATAGCACTTTCATTGTTGAGTCCTTTATCAGCCTTACTGATGATGTATGGCAATACCAACCGACTGACATCTTTAGGTATCCTATTGGTAAACTAATGATCACGATTGCCTGGAAGCTCAGCAGCAAGTATTGGTGTGACTGGCGGCAGGCTGTACTAGGGTAAGAGCGTGTGAAAATACAGAGTGTAGCAAGCAAGCCGGAATGTGTTGCGCGAGAAATACATTACACTTATGCGTTTGCCGTCACATACGATTAGCTAAATGTCAGGTAGGATTGCGTGCTTTATTAATGGCCTAGATTCAGGCAACAAAATAGCCTATTTCATTTGAATTAATTTTTTAAGTATTGGAAATTTAATTTGGTCCATTTCACCACTTTTCTCTCTGGGAAATAAACGTGAAATTCATCCTGTCGAGGCTCGATTAGTACTGTAGGACAGATTTCGAACCTAGTTAATTCACTGTCAAACGATTTTCACATAAGTTAACAAAATGCCATGTAGTATTCAGATGCTGGTTTGGTGCATACACGTTAGGCGCTTCATAAATGCTGTGATACCAAATAGCTACTATTTATTGCCACACAAAGTGCTGACCACGGATGTTGGTGATTTCGCGTGAAACGAATATGAGCAGTGCTGCAAACAACCGAGAGCCGCAGCGTCAAACTGCAAAGTATGTTGCAGTTGGCGATACCAATGTTGCTCCTAATCTTGCAGGAATTACTGCTATAAAAATTAGTAAAAACTTTCTGAAACTTTTCAAGCCCAATAGCTTTCACTTTCAGTTTTATATAAAATTCATATAGAATATGGTTTCCATTCAATTCAAGAAGTCGTAAGTCAGTCATTTGCTCAGTATATATGGGTTCATATCTCTTTGAAGTTCATTCACTAATACTTCAAATGAATTATATAGTTAAATACTGTTTGTTGCGGAGAACTAATACAAATGCAAGTATGTATTAGGTGTTGCGAACCTAGTAACAAGTTAGTTCAGTTGTGACCAGAAAGATAAACCAAAGGCAGCATGAACGGAAAGTATAATTTTGTGTACATTCGTTTCGTGCTTACTGGCAACTCATCAGTAGGAGCTGGTATTACGCCCTTTAACCACTATATATTTAGTCGAATAATGTGGAATAATAGGACGTTACAATCTCCTAGACGAATGTGTAAACCTCCAGTAGTGATGGTAATATCATATAAAGTCTCGACATTGCGACCTCAACGCTAAACCTTTATCCTTCTGGTTACAAGTGAAGTAGTTTTTTACTGAGCTCCCAACACCTAATACATACTTCATATATAATTGTTCTCAGCAACAAACAATATTTAACTGTAATATATTGAATTGAATGATGTCATGCTTAGCACGAAATGTGATAACTGATATCGATCGTGGCCAGAGTGCACGGATTTACTGGAATAACAGGTGTTCAGAAATAGTAATAATTCTCAATTTCGATGAACTATAGCATACATTGATATTCGTCATATTGGCACTACGTACCGACTCGGCAACCATAGTGTTAGTACCATGTATCTTTTCGGTACCGTAATGTTGGTATCTGTTACTAACACTATAGTCATAGTTTTAGTATCATTTACAGTCTTAGTACATATGTTATATAGAGTGAGCTAGCATTAAAGTCGCATTGTTGAGACTTTATATGTTACCATCACTACTGCAGGTTTACACATTCGTCAAGGAGATTGTACAGTCCCATTATCCCACTTTCTTCACTCAAATATATAGTGATTAAAGGGCGTAATACGGGCTCCTACTGATGAGTAGCCAGTAAGCACGAAACGAATGTGCATGTGATTATACTTTCCGTTCATGCTGTCTTTGGTTTATCCTTCTGGTCACAACTGAACTAATTTGTTACTAGGTTCGTAATACCTATTACATACTTTAATTATATAGTTTATTGTCGATGATCTATTTTATACATGAGTAAAAGACCAAGACTGGAAAGGAAGACACTTCTGTAACACGTGGCTCCGCGTTACAAGCCAACGATATCCAAATTTTGACAAATATGGTACTCTTTAAGGTCAAATAATCTAACTCTGTTTTTACACAATATTTCTCTTAACTGTGATTTTATAAACAATCTCTGTTAGTTTCAAGCAGTTTTAATTGAGATTTCTTGAACTGCAATTTTAATTTTAATTAATAGAGTTGTTTATTAAATATACACACCCGCGCGCAATACGCAGGGAACATGCGGTGGATTATTGTGTCATAGTGGATTTATTTCTCTTCGTTGGATTATTCGCAGTTTATACAAGTGATTTACTGTTCGCATCTAACTATACCTATCCGAATTTAAGAGTACAATGGATTATTATAATTAAATAAATTAAAACCATAGCAAACAGTGAACTAATTATTTGTGAAATTTTTTCATTAAAGTTTTTACACGATTTTAATCCATTTACCAGTGACTATATTCATATCATCATGTATTTTCAATCGGTTACATATATTCATTACAATTCAGACATTTGTGAAAGAAGAATTGCTTGTGTGTAAGACATTCAACTTTGCAAACAGTATTTAATTATTTTGCCGTCTAGAGCACGGACAATTTTGTTTAACTGTGACTTGTGCATAAGACATTCAACTTTGTAAACAGCATTTAATTCTTTTGCCGTCTAGAGCACGGACAATTTTGTTTGACTGTGACTTGTGTATAAGACATTCAATTTTGTTAACAGTATTTTCATTTTAGTGCCGTCTAGAGCACGGTCAATTTTGACTAACTATGAACTTACATGCAACGTTATTTACAATACATTTGTGATCATTCGTATTAGTCTTCTCACATCATCCATCGGGAAAAGGCCGGGGATTGATCATAAAACGGATCTCAACAACCGATATCAATCATATGTAGGGAAACAATAACTCCGCAGAAAACTCCTACACTTCTTCCAATGTTAATAAAGTAACAATTTATTTATAAATTTAAACCACATAATTTAATAAAATACTTTAAAGTATTTATTTTGTCGAATTGTTTGTGGTTTCATTTTCCCTGTATTTTGGGCCTGACTCGGGTAAGCTTCCCTGTTGACGTGTACCAGCGAGCTAGTTTCTCGTATCAATTGTACAATTTTTAAAATTACGAGTTTATTTTATTATTCGAACATATAGGGAACAATTTAGAATAGAATAGAATAGAATATTTTTATTTGGACTCAAACCACACATGTTCCATCAAATAATAAAATTAGAAAATGTACAATATAAAAAGATATCACATCACATATATATGTGCAATTAGTTGTACTGTACAATTTATCAGCATCAGAAAGATCAGCTGTAAACAGTGATAGATTCTTCATCAAAATTACAAAAAAATTTAAGTTATAATTCGAGTATAACATTTGTAAAAAAAGGGAACCATGACTAATAATTGATTGTGTGCATTGTTGATTAACAAGATGATATAATGCATAACATTTCAGTTTTAATAATACAAAATTTGAAGATAGAATCTCAGGAGAAATTATGTTGCTGAAAAACAATTAATCCTGTCTTTTATTTAACCATGAGAAAGTATTATCATAATCAAAATTAAAAATATCAGCAGGATTAAACACTTTTTCTAGTTCGGTAGATAAAAATTTAAAAGACATTTTAGTTGGAGGCGTTTCTCTAAGCCCCTTTGGCAATTGATTGTAAATTTTGTAAATTTTTGAAAAAGAGAATAGCTTGCCCGCAACATTCCCCACCAATGGTGGAGATATTGCAAAATGACCAGATCTAGTTCCAATTTCATGACTCTTTCTTATGGGATTCATATAGGCACCAGACCACTGGTTCAAATGAAACTTTTATGCAATAGCACATTCTCCGAAACCATAAAGGATGCAGTGATACAAACTGTAATCTAGTGGCGTATATAGTGCAGGAGATAGGACTAATTTGTTTCACAACTTTTCTTTGTACAGCTTCTATCTTATTAGACAAACCCTTTGTTAAGGGATTCCAAGTAGCGGCAGCATATTCTAGTATCGGTCTAATCCATATTATAAACATTTTAAATTTTATTTCATGCGATATAATATTTCTATTTATTAATGCCCATCTGTTCTTGGCACTGCCTACTATCCTTTCAATATGTCTCTCAGCAGAAGCCGTACAATGAATAGTTATGCCTAAATCCTTAATTTCTTGCATAAGTTTAATCTCAAAAACATCATTAATCTCAGCATCATGAAAATAAACATAATTAAAATCTGTTCTGTTACCTATTTTTAAAGCTCTCGTCTTTTTACTGTTTATTCTCAGCCCTAGTGTTAACAAATATCTACTTAAATCATACAAATCTAGTGTCACATTATTTTTGGAGAATTCGACATTATTTGGATCAATTGGAAAGATTATTTTCAAATCATCAGCAAATTTGCAAACTCGACCGTTAGGGATCTTAGTTTCCAAATGTGCAAATACAATTTTAAATAAAATTGGCCCCAAACTTGATCCCTGTGGAACTCCACTTGTTACCCTTTTCGATTTAGATATCAAATCGTTTACTTGAATACTCATTCTTCGATTATATAAATAGTATCTAAGTAATCTAAAAATATTCGGATCAATATTCAATAAATTAATCGCATTCAAAATAGCATCAAGAGATATAGAGTCAAAAGCTTTTGAGATATCTATGAATACAATTAATGCATCTAACTTTTTCTCATCTAATGTAATTACATGTTTCCACATAGAGAGCATATTAGTAGTTGTCGACCTGTCTTTCGTAAAGCCATGTTGGCATATATCGAAATCAGCCGGCAGCATACGTTCTAAATGATCAAGTATTAATCGTTCTATTATCTTCAAAAACGAAGGGATAATAGAGATTAATCTGTAATCACTGGCACACGTTGGCTTACTTACTTTAGGCAGAGGTTTAGCTACTATTGTTAGTATATCGATTGGTAATATCCCATTCTTCAAAATTCTATTTATAAAATTGCAGAGCGCATTCATAAAATTTAAAGGTAATTGAAGTAGGTTATCAATCGATATACCAAGGTGATCTTTTTGTTTTTTTGATTTTATTTTTAACAATAATTGTTTGCGCGGGTGGTAGTAACAATTCTGTAAATCAAGTTTGCGAGCTTGAAGTAAACACCAATCCCATTGTATTTAACCAGTCGTCGAACAACCGCAGCTGGCAGTAGTTTTGTTATGTTGTTCGACGAATGGTTAAATATAGGGAACAGTCAGGAACTGATAATTTTAATATTCTGTTTTTCGTGTCAAATCTCTCTCTAGACAAAAATTTTGTTTTTCAGTGTTGCGAAAAATATTCGCAATCCTTAGCCTATTACTTAATTATGTATATATACTTCTTTAACATACAAATTAATATTAAGTTCGAGGATATTTATAACATTGTACAATTTGTCACAGGTATAAGTCTGATAGACATGGAAGTAAAGAATAATCCATCAGGCTCGTACAACCACACAAAGTCAGTTACGGACTTCGCATTTTGAGGATCTCGTTATTTAATATGGCAAAAGTCTCTAAAAGAAAAACATTTCTGTTGGGTCGGTAATCCTTCTTACTTTTAAAAACAATTTTTCATCATAAGCTCCGTCAGTTTTGTGTTCTTTTACAGCCCACATATAAACATGAACCACTTGTGTGATTATATGGCAGTGAAACATTAGTCACTTTAGGCTTTTGTATAGCTATGTATAGCTATGCATGATTTCGTCTGTGTAAAGTGAGACTTATATAGCTATCCATATTTATGTGAATTGTGCGGTCTTCATCTTTTTTAGACCTCCACAATTTGGATCCAGGCACGGTCACTATCATTATTAGAGGCTCTATGGTCACTATCAAAGGCGAGCACCTATGATGTTACATATTGCTAGAATGATCACTAAATTTAGAATAACTAAATTTCTTATTCCTTTCAACATCTTCCCATAGGCTAACTTTCCAAAGTCCATCGATCAACTGCTCTGTATCCTCAAAATTAACGCTTTTATCCATTATATCAAAATTAAATTTATTAAAAGTTTTTTATTAAAATGGTATGTCAATGCTCTCCGTTTCACTGATTGCCACAGTATATCTATACGAATTTGAAGTCCTTAAAAACAATGAACACAACCAACTTAGCTGTGATTTATTCCAGATCCACCGCGAGATATTAATAGAAATAATTATTTCTGGAAGATTCAATATTCTATTATTAACATTTAGCAGTAAAATATTCAATTACAAGAAATGAGATATGGCTGCCTCCGAACAAAAGAAGAAGCGCGTATCTCATAAATCCAATTAAAATGAGTAATTGTTAATGTCAACAAAGACAAACCATAAACTGCGAAAAATTTAACAATTAAAATTCCAAAACAATACAACAAAATTATTTTAAAACAAAACTCTGTTTAAGAAACCAGCGGCAATATCAAATGTCCAGAAATAAAAGTTAATTAACTTTTATATAATGGAATTATCGAACTGAAGAGGCCCACTGGTCATTACCATAGGAGGGCTCCTGTAATGAAATATCTGTGTATCATATTAAGTTACAATGATTAACAAATTTAGATCAACTAGCTCCCTCATTCCTCTCATAAACTTCCCTTAGGCTAACTTAAGTCCTTCATTCAACCACTCTACATCTATTATATCTAAATAAACTTTGTTGCTAACTATTTATAACAACAAGGTGCAAAAGCTCACCGTCTCTCTGATTTCAAAGACATATCATTATAAAAGCTAAGAACTTAAAATCAGGAAGCCCAATTTTTAGATATTTCAAGAGATATCAATAAGAACAATAAATTATTGTCAAGTTTCAGTAGTGAAAGATTCGAATAAGAGAAATCAGTTATGTTTGAGGCCGAACAAAGAAAATGCGTATTTGCTATAAACAAAATCTCAAAAACTGAATATTAAAGTAAACAAAGACACGCTATAAATTTCAACAAATTAGACAATGATTGTTCTAAAAAAGAACAATATTTTTTATTCATGCATCTGTTTAAGAAAGCAGCGTTAACTGTAAAGGGCGTAATACCGGCTCCTACTGATGAGTCGCCAGTAAGCACGAAACGAATGTGCATGAGATTATACTTTCCGTTCATGCTGCCTTTGGTTTATCCTTCTGATCACAAACTGAACTAATTTGTTACTAGGTTCGCAAAACCTAATACATACTTGCATATATATTAGATCTTCGCAACAAACAGTATTTAACTGTAGATGTCCAAAAATAAAAGTTGCTTACTTTTTAAACTGCTAGGTAATCGACCTCCACAGAACGCTGTAGAGAAAGATCTTACCTCCGACAGAATAAAATAACAATGTGTTGATAAATTTAAACCAGCGGGGCTGATTGTAATGAATAATAGTAAAAAAAGAAAATATTCGTTTAGATTTTAAAACATTCTTTGTTTAAATCATTTCACGTTTGATACCTCTTAATGGTGTGTGGTTTCAGCTTTCTGTATTTTGTGTCTGACTTAAATTGAGCTTCTCTGTTGATTTATGGTAGCCCTATTGTTTCTCTTAACTATTCTACAAATTGGGATTTGTACAATAAACTAATGATTCCACGAGTTTCCTTCTTCATTCGTTCATATTCGGATTGTCCAGAAATAGGTAAATTAATTACTGTTTTTAGCGTAACATCTCTTTCCAGATCAAACATTCCGTGTGCAGCGTTGCGTAAAAATACACAGTCCTTTGCCTTTTACTTGATTAAAAATATATCTACTTGTGATTAACATGGAGGTAAATCTTAAGTTTTAGGACACTGCTTGCACAGTGCAGGAATGAGCCTCATAGATGTAGAATGAAAGATCAATTCTTCCAACTCCTACAGATACACTAAAATTGATATAGACTAGGATCAATGGCGATATTATTAGTTTAATAGGTTAAAAGCCTCTACAAAGTCTGGCGATCGCGCTAATCCAAACTTTATCAGCTGTCACTGTTTAAATCCGAATAACATTCAGAATGGTTTTGAGATGTCAAATAGTTATTTGGAGTTTATCATATTGTGTGCCCAATGGTTCAATTTATTGCAGCATGGATGGGTTTGCCAGAGAATTTTAGGACCGCAATGGTCAGGTTCAGAGACAAAACTATAATAAAAGTACCAGATAATACCTTTTAGTTGATAATGGCCAAAATTCAAAAGAGATATCATCTGAGCAGGTCAGCTCATATATACAAACTCCTGCGCCTATAGAAAATGTGGTCTCAACCTCAATTAGAATTTTATTAACGCCTTACACCAAAAGCTTCCGAACTGGATATATCTCATAATGTGTTGTGTTCTATTTTTATATCTGAGCTACCTGTCATGCTTAGAGACACATTAGATGTTTTTGAGACCAAAAATATTGATTGGACAAGTAAACTCAGAGGGTTGGACGGCCTGTACAAACCGCAAGAACCACTGGTATTTTCTGTGACTGCAGACTCAGTTATGATGCAGCAAACCGGGGCGAAGACAGAAGTTCTCCATATCTTACAGAGAGAGATTCGCGATTTACGATGATGAGTCTCGTGTATCAAACGACACTCTGAAGATTTCGCGACAAATAGAGAGTCATCTTGGGGTCAGGATAAAGAATTTAGGTATCGAGCGAGTCGCTTAACGCACCGTTTCGATGGAACAAGCGGATTGTGCAAGGCCCATCGCGAATACGGACGTAGTTAATAGTGCCAAGGTGAAGGCTGACTATACACACATTTAGATGATCATATATGGAAAAGCAGCACCAAAACTGCTGAGAAAAGCATAAAACCACCGCTAGTATGAGCGGTATGAGCTTGTATTACAAAGACTTCTTTGTGTGCCCATAAAAAATACAAAAGACGAGATCAAAGAATGCGACAAGAGGAGATAAAACTGAGAAAGCCGGCGAGAGGTATAGATTGTGCTTAAGCGGAAATCCTGTGAACATTTCCGGGCTTTCTAGCAATAAATTCAGCATTCAAGATGGATTGACAGATCTGGAATTTCTCGTTGTCAAGGGAGCTGAAGCAAGCATAGTTAGGTCAGGTATAGTAGAAGCATGTTGCCCATCATTTGACTGCCAACTATGAGCAGCCAATGGTAGTCCGAAAGATGTTATAGTGATTAAAGATCCA
This sequence comes from Eudiplozoon nipponicum, assembly GCA_029291075.1. NCBI lineage: Eukaryota > Metazoa > Platyhelminthes > Monogenea > Mazocraeidea > Diplozoidae > Eudiplozoon > Eudiplozoon nipponicum. The sequence goes on along the minus strand of JAQBSW010001195.1, from coordinate 60,090 downwards.
TCGGTAAATTTGAGACACAAATCTTTTAAGTGCAATTTTCTGGTAGCCAGCGTCAAGGACCTTATCATTGGAATGGATTTAATTTATCCTGCCATTAAGTCCCCAAATTAAGACTATTAAGGAAAGCGTGGAGACGTTGACACACACAAAGTCTGGACCTCAATTGTGAAATCATTTCGTTTACCCTGTCCTCCGATATCATCGAAAAATACCTCGCCGTGTTTCAACCCTTTAAAGCCAAATTTAATGGATTAAAGATAGGACTAGAGTATCAAATAAAATTTGTTGTTCCATTTCCTGGTTCACGCAAGGCAAAATATTTGGCATAGGATGAGCTACAGATCACTGTTGGCAAATTTCAACAATTACGCAAAGAGGCAATTTGTAAGTGGTCGAATTACCACTTTCCCTTCCTAAAAGTAGTGGTTTTAAAACATGAACTGTGACTAAGGATGAATCTTATTCTCTCCCAAACCATAGCACTCTACTCAGAAACATAAATGACGCAACGGACGGTGCGACAAGAGTGTCGGTTCTTTAATATTGTAACACGCGGCTCCGCGTTACAACCCACCGATGTTAAATTTGACATATATAGTTCTCTTTTAGGTTAAATAGTCTAACTCTGTTTTTACACAATGTTTCATTTTTAGCAACAATCTCTGTTATTTTCAAGCAGTTTTTATTGAGATTTCTTGAACTGCAAATTTTATTGTAATTAGTAGGGTTTTTTAATGAATAAAAGACATCCGCGCGCAATACGCAGGTAACATGCGTTGGATTATAGTGCCTCTGTGTTAAAATATTAGATTTATTTAGATTATGTGCATTAACCACATTTTACACAACTACCAAAAGTTCAGTCATGATTATAATCATCCAAACTTCAGGTGTTTCAACATATTTTATCCAAAATTCCATAGTTCAATGGATTTTTGTATTTTATCATTCAAAACTTAGCAAACAGTGGAATTTTTATTTGTGGTGCTTAATCCTGACAGTTTTTACACGATTTCTATCTTTCAATTATCAGTGGCAATATTTAATGTGTTTCGTCTCATCAATTATCAGTGACTTTAAACTAAATTGCTAATCAGTCTGGATTTATATCCTCGTTCTTTTTCAATCATTTACATAAATTCATCACGGTTCAGCCGATTGTGTTTATTCTGAATACTTTTGTATAAGACATTTAATTGTGTTAACAATATATCATTTTGTTGCCGTCTAGAGCACGGTCTATTTGGATTAACTGTGAATTGATTCATGCATTGAAACATAACATTCAATAAACGTCTGATAACATGGATGAGTCTTCTTACTTCACCCTTCGGAAAAAGTTCAGGGACTGATCATGGAACGGGTGGTGATAACAGCCACCATGAAAATGTAGGAGTTGGGTATTATTACTAAATAGAAGGCTACCACGCAAAATCTATTACAATAACTGCAAAACATCCTACAATATGATTAGATAAAATCGGCAATATATTCCAGGTCTAGTCGGAATTTTAGGATCGTTGACATGCAATCTCATGCATAAAAAGTTCTCGACTTAAAGGTCGTGGTTTATCACCTTGGCCGAAGAAGACCGAAAAAATTTCCATATGGCTAAGAAAATGTTAAATGAAATAACCACAATAGCACCTGTAGGCTGGGAGAAGCCATTTGAGCTTGTCACAGATGACTCATATGTTGTAATAGGGACAGCGCTATAGCAAAGAGGAAATGGTGTAGTGAAGCCAGTTCGATTTTACATCCGAAAGCTTTATGACCAAGAAAATCAGTAAGATAATTTTAGCAAAGTTCGTCTTGCTATTGATGCTGCTGTGTTACATTTTGAGCACTAATTCGACGTGTCATCAGTTCAAGCTAGTGCCAGATAACAAGCCGTTGATATGCATAATTGCTAAAACCGCGAAGCTTAATTATACTCTCAGGGTGAATTCCCAGATTACCTTATTAACAGAGTTCGACTTTAATGCCTCCAATATTGCTGGTAAAGCAAATTTGGTAGCAGATGCACTGTGGATGTTAATGTACGCCCCGTATCAAAATTAAACAGATTCTATTTTTATACATTTAAAATTATTGCAAGTTTCACAACAACAACAAATATTATCGCTTGTCTTTTTTATTAATATCCAGTCTTCCTCAGATTTTGTTTGGCAGAAATTCGAAATTCTTTGTTCTGGCACAGACATCGGATTTCCTCTGTATCTATTTACCTAAACGGAATTTTGATAAGTAGAATAGAATAGAATAGAATATCTTTATTTGGATTCAAACCACACATGTTCCATCAAATAATAATATTGGAAAATGTACAATATAAAAAAGATATCACATCACATAAATATGTGCAATTAGTCTCATGTAGATAAGTAAATCTCACTAGTTGTACTGTACAATATATCAACATCAGAAAGTTCGGCTGTAAAGAGTAATAGATTCATCATCAAAAATAGGAAAAATTAAGGTATAATTCGAGTGTAACATTATGCAAAAAATGAGAACCATGACTAGCAATTGATTGTATGTATTGTTGACTAACATGATGATATAATGCATAACATTTCAATTTTAATAATACAAAACTTGGAGATAAAAATCTCAAGAAGTTATGTTGCTGATAACAATTATCCTTGTCTTTTATTCAACCATGAGAAAGTATTATCATAATCAAAATTAAAAATATCAGCAGGATTGTAGACTTTTTCTAGTTCAGTAGATAAAAATTTAAAAGACATCTTAGATGGAGGCGTTTCTCTAAGCCCCTTTGGCAATTGATTGTAAATTTTGTAAATTTTCGAAAAAGAGAATAACTTGCTCGCAACATTCCCCACCAAAGGAGGAGATATTGCCAAATGTCCAGATCTAGTTCCAACTTCATGACTCTTTCTTATTGGATTCATATAGGCACCAGTCCACTGGTTCAAATGGAAAACTTTTATGCAATAGCACATCCTCCGAAACCATAAAGTTTGCAGTGATACAAACTGTAATCTAGTGGCGTATATAGTGCAGGAGATAGGACTAATTTGTTTCACAACTTTTCTTTGTACAGCTTCTATCTTATTGGACAAACCCTTTTTTAATGGATTCCAAGTAGCGGCAGCATATTCTAGTATCGGTCTAATCCATATTATATACATTTTAAATTTTATGTCATTCGATAAGATATTTCTATTTATTAGTGCCCATCTGTTCTTGGCACTGCCTACTATCCTTTCAATATGTCTCTCAGCAGAAGCTGTACATTGAATAGTTATGCCTAAATCCTTAATTTCTTGCATAAGTTTAATCTCAAAAACATCATTAATCACAGCATCATGAAAATAAACATAATTAAAGTCTGTTCTGTTACCTATTTTTAAATGAATATTTTTAATGAATAATTGAATTGACCAAACATTCTTGTTCTTCTTGATATCACGCGAATGATCTCAAATTTGTCACTAGGAATTTGTTTTGGTTTTCTGTTTTCAAGATCTTCACGTTCATATAGGTTCGCGGTGACAATCAGTGATACTTTGAGCATTCACACTTTGTTTTAATAAGTAGTTTGGAATAAATCATATTTTAATTAAATGGATAACAGATTTAGGTGTGAGAATAAAGAGCAGTTGAACGAAGGACATAGAAAAATTAGCCTGAGAGTAGGTGCTGAATATTTTATTTGGTAATTATTCCAAAGAAGCCGTTAACAGTATATTTATAGAAGAATTGCCTGCAAGATTAAGTGTGGAGGAAGATATTTCCTCCGACAAAATTAAAGTGACATTTATTGATAAATTTAAACCACCTTGGCTGAGTGAAACGAATTTTATTTAAAAAGAAATTATTCGTTTATTTTCTAGAACATTCTTTGTTTAAATACTTGATAGTATATATACTTTGAATTGTGCGCAGTTTCAGTTTTTGGTTATCTGTACGTGACTGGTTGTTATTTCCTCGGCGAGCTGCATTTGTTTCATTTCCTCCATTATATGTTTACTCAATCTTAACATTATACTCATGCTAACACATTGTCTTTTTAATTGTACATATTGTGGACGTTCTGGAACAGGTAATTTAATAATTCTGTTTTTGAGGTCTTATTTCTTTCCAGGTTATTTGTTCGAGTGTTTTGCGACGTAAAAGGTCTCACATTCCGAATGCCTTAAATTAAGTATCAAATTAATAATTAAGTACGATCAGCATGAAAGCTAATCTTAAGTTTGAGGACACTAGCATGTTAGCCCAAGATATGGCAGGTATGAATTTGATAGATGTGAATGAGAGTACTAGCTTGTCAGATTCTTTTATACAATTAAAGATTGGCATCTATGGGGTTCTCAGACAACAATAGTTTAGGAGCCTCTACATTAAGAACCACTCTGGATGTCTATGATACATAAAAACTAGAGTGACCAAAAGGCTTGAAGTATTGACTAAATTGGACTGACTGCAGGAACCGAAGGTGTGTGCCATAACTACAGATACGTACCACGAGCAGGAATTATGATTAATCTCAAAAAGTTTCTTGTCCTTATAGCTCGAGCGTAGTAAATTACGACGAGATGTGTTCAGTGGAACACAAGGTCGAAAATTCGTGGTCAAAGGAAAATTTCGAAGCGCCGGAGAAGCGAAAAGCTTGATGGTGTTCACGGACCACGCGAGTGATGCATTTTGCATCCTAGTTGTGCTAAGCGTGGAAATATCCATCTGAAGGATGTGACTTTCCACGACTCGGCGGTTTCCGGTGGAAAGGTATTTCTCGTCTTGTGACTAGGCGTAATTCTCCAGAAAACTAGTTCTACTCCCACACAGGCATAAAAACATTACACTGTTCGCCTAAAGTCAACCAATCGCCCAATATAAGCACCAAACTGTAATCAAATAATTTGAACGATTAAGAGAGGGAAGGATTTAGAGGCGCTGAAATTCCGAAATTGTGTCTTCAATAGTGGTAGTTCACAAGCCTCAACCGGTACAATGTATCTTTTGTCGTAATCATCAACTGTTGAACTCGATAACAAAAGGTGACACGTAACCTCGACCAAACCAAAGTTCATTGCTCAGGGACATAATTTGGTATAGCGTTTAGACTATTTTAGATCCGTAGAAAGCTATCTTCCAAGTACCTATGGAAGCGGAGTCTGCACCACTTACCACAGTGGGTTTTTGGCGGTTGATCGCAAGAGATTTGCATGCCGTTTTATTTCAAGAATACAAGTCATAAATCCAGCGTCTAGGGGAGAAAGTTCTTTAGGATTGTCAATTTGCTCGATTGTACATATGAAACATTATTAAATATAGACAATCTCAGAAGGATCACCAGGAGCACTTGAATTATGCGATATCAAAGCCAGAACACTATGGATTGGTTTTCAAATTAGAGAAGACCAAAATTATTTGCTCAACCGTAACATTTCTTGGACACCCAATTTCCAATGAAACTAAACATTTGAAGGATTAGGTCCAGGCGATCATAAATGTGCCGGAACACAGAATTATACTCCAACTACTTAGAATTTTTGGGATCGTTAACACGACATTTAGTATGTTGAAGGAATACGATCAAGAAGTCGTGACCAATTTATTTTATCCTAGTTGACAATGAGTAACTCCAGAGAGCAAAATATCTGTTAAGCGAAATAGGCACATTAGCGCATGTGGATTGGATTGCAGTGCTGCATTCAAAAACTTTAGATGAACGTCAGTTCACGGAATTCGTAAAACCAACAGGCTTAATTATTTAACGAACATTGATTGCGCGGGTGGTGATAAAAATTATTATAATCAAGGTTGCGGTCTTGATATAAACACCTGGACTATTAATTACTTACATATGTCAGTATAAACTAAGAATTGTATAGTATAGAAAAGGCGGGAAAATTCATAAATAACCCGACTAGTAGAATTTGATTTCATCATTTCTCATATTTCGTGGAAAGTGAATTCTGTGTCGGATAATCTCATCAGACCACAAATATCAGACATAGGTTTAATCTGGCCCGAGCCACTAGTCGGCTCTATTTAATTTGCGAATGATTTTATACAACAATCGATCGTTGATCCTTTAGTAAATGTATTATCTTAAAAGTCATCCTGCACACGTTAAAATGTTTGAGATAAGCAGTCACTTAGTGTAGCATCCATGATACAACCACGCCTCTATTTACCGTTAGAATAAAGGTATAAATTAATTCAACAGCTGCATTAACTTGGTCACTTTTCCATTAAGACAAATATCAGGTTTTTCATTGAGAGATATTTATGGAAAATATGTCAAAAGACATAAGGGCGTGGGTAAGGGCATGTGTCCGTTGCTCAAATTGAACATTTTGGCAACACAATTAGACTGTGGAGGTTAATTTAATTATTGGACAGCAATTAACTCCTCATATAAAAATAAATAAATTTTATTTTTGGACATTTGATGTTATCGCTGGTTTCGTAAAACAATATTGTAATTTTGGAAAAAAATTGTAATTTTTTGGAAGTTCTTTTGTTCATATTGTCGAAGTTTTTGACTTGCCTTGTCGAAGGAAAGAGTTTGAGTTTGATCTGAGTTGCTGAATTGCATAAGCGGAGCACTGCGTGGTTCCATCTACGATATCTTTGCCAATAAATTATTCTAATCTTCTTCGAAAAGAACAACAAACTTGCTTCGGGTAATTGACGAGGATATTTGTTTTTAAGGTCTCAATCATCTGATTCTGTAATCTGTGGATATCAGCGTATCCTGGTAAGCTTATTTAATATAATATATAAATTGCAAGTAATTTAATAATATTATGGCTGGTTTATTAAATACTGAGGATACAGAGCAGTTGGCTAGTGGACTTAAGGATTGTAGCTTAAAAGATAGTTCAGAGGAACTTAAGTGTTCCAAGATAGATGATCATTCCGCATATATGGATTTTCCGGGCCTGGCATCCAAGAGACCCCCTTATGGTAGTGACCAAAGGGCCTCTACAAGACCGAAGTTTAAATAATTGACATACCGATGGTACGTTTTATACTTATAAAGGTTGATATTGCAGAAATGCATTGAAATTTCTGGTCAGCGGCTGATCGTTTCAGTCATCAGTTTGAAGTTGCATTCCTAAAAGAAATGACAGCTCGGGAAGGCTTACTTATGTTGTTGCCTAATTGTGTGGCTCGATATGGTGTACAGATTATGGTAAATAGTGATCGCGGTATTCAGTTTCATTGCGAAATTTGTATAGAGCTGAGCTTTTTATGGATAGCCAATGAAGTTACCTGGAGATATTCTAGTAGATGCACCAAGTTGTCTCGACTGTACCTCTAGCTTAGTAGAATTGTTTGTAGGAGTAATGAAGAATAAAATAGGTTGTTGAGTTTCAAACAAGACCAGAAATGCAAATGCAAATCGATATGTATCTTAATATTTATAGCTGGCGTCACATGTATACATAACAATTAGGTATACACGAAATTGTCTGAATCCGTTTTATAAGGATCCATTCGAAGTCAATCTTATGACCAATAAAAATGTAATTATGAATTGAATGACTCAGAAGACTATGTAAAACTGGATTGTTGCGTTTCACAGTTTACCGGGATGAAGGAGGAGTCTGAGGAACCACACTCATCAATGTACCAAGTGGCCGAGGGGAGACTTAACTCGAAGATGTAAGAAAAAGTAGAGTAAAAGAAATGTATAAAAGAAGAGAAGCATAAATCCAAGACAACGAAAGAAGTGATCGAGAATATGTAAAAATAAAACCTAGCAAAATACCAGCGCGATATGTGGAAATTCGTTCTAGAAGAGTCGTCATGAAACGGAAGAATTATGACTACGCTATTTTTGAGCCTACATCTTAAACATGAGGATGAATGTGGAGGACATTTATCTCCACATAATCAATTTTTATTTTTAGACATTTGAAAATACTGCTGGTTTCATAAACAAATTTATATTTAAAAAATTTTTGGAATTATTTTGTTTAAATTGTCGTATATTATTACTCGTCTTCGTTTAATTTAATATTCAGTCTTCTTGAGATTTTGCTTGGCAGAGAAATGACATTCCTTTGTTTCGGAAAACACATTTTATTTTCTGTATATCTATTTACCTACAAGGAATTTAAATGATAAATTATTGAATTGGCCTTAAGCTGATTTTATTATTGATAGCACGGGAAGGATCTTAAATTAGTTACAGGTAATTTGTTTAGGCTCTCTGTTCGTAGTCTTCACTTTTATTCATGCTTGCGGTGGCAAACTGTGAGAGGGTGAGCATTTGCACTTTGTTTTCATGATTGTTTGTAATAAATCTTATTTTAATGTAATGGATAACAGAATTAACTGTGAAGAAAAGAGCAATTGACTGAATCACTTAGGAAAATTAGCCTAAAAGTAAGTGCTGATGATTTTAGTTTTACAAAATTTCGTGATCATTCTAGCTACATTGGCTACTGGATCTGGCATTACAGGCGCTCACCTATGGTAGTGACCGAAGGACTATTTCTGATCTTAGCAGATCCAATTAAAGAGAAGTCGAGGTGATACTTCATAATCCGTTAAAATATCAAATGATTTTCCTGACATTTTATGTAGCATATCGGAGAAGCGCAAGGATCAGATCCCTTCATTTAGATATTGGCAGAGGGACCAGCTTATGCTCGCCAACCATTGAGTAGAAAGTAGTTTTTATGCGAGACTTTCAGGCTATCTTTGCCGTTGGAGCTACGTTTCATAATAATTCAACAACTACATGATTTGGGATATCCATCCGTAAAATCCCCATTCGATTAATTACTCACAGATATGTTTAGCCGCATATCTAAAAACACACGGCCCCGAGTAAGAGTTTGTGCCAATTGCCGAACCTGTAGGATTTGGTGACATTCCAGTACCAAGATACGGAATATTGGGATAACGACCGGACAGTTTATATATATATATATATATATATATATATATATACATTGTCCAAATGGTCAAGTGTACTCGCTTACAATAGTTGATCATTTCAGTCGTCAATTTGAAATGGCAATTTTGAAGGTTATGACAAATCAAGAAGTCTTCCTTACGTTCCAACATAATTTGATGTCGAGCTATCGTTTACCGATAAGGATCACTATTGATTGCAGTATTGAAGTTATGTTAGAGCTTTTCATATGTTCTCTCAATATCATGGGAATAAATGTATTAAATAATAACGAGTATGGTGCCCGAGCAAATGGGACGGTAACAAGTCTGTATCATGAATTGAAAGCTGCGGAAATTTGTAAAGATTAAACGAGCTTGTTACACGAGCTTTCTACAGTATTGCTTGCCAAGCGCAACATATATAATGTAGGATGTTTTGTGGTTATTGTAAGAGGTTTTGCGAGGTAGCTACCTATTTAGTGATGCTATACCATTCCTACATATGCCTGGTAGCTGCTGTTGAGATCCGTGCTTATGATTAGTCCCCGACCTTTTTCCGATGGGTGATGTGAGAAGGCTAAGTCGAATCATCATACATTTATTGAACATAATGTTGCAAAGCAAATTAAAATTCACTGTTAATCCAAATAGACCGTGCTCTAGACGGCAACAAAATAATATATTGTCAACACAAATTGCTGTCTCGTGTAAAAGTAGTCACAATAAACACAATAAATAAATCCAGAATGTCTTGGCTGAATTGTTAATCATTTTTACGTGAATGATTGTAAAAGAAAAGAAAATATAAATCCAGAATGCCTTAGCAGAGTTGTTGATACACATAAAATATATAAATCCTAGCTTAAATCCTTGTCACATAAATCCACTGCATGTTACCGGCGTATTGCGCGCGGGTGTGTTTATTATTAAACAAAACCCTATTAATTACAATTAAATTTGCAGTTCAAGAAATCTCAATTAAAACTGCTTGAAACTAACAGAGATTGTTGCTAAAATCACAGTTAAGAGAAATATTGTATAAAACCAGAATTAGCATATGTGACCCTAAGGAAAACTATATTTGTCAAAATTGAGCTTCGTTGGGTTGTAACGCGGAGCCGCGCGTTACTAGCACCAAACCCCGGACAATGAAAATTAGTACACAATGAAGGGGGCTAACCTTACAGATGTTATGCCTCTGTCGTAACGAGTAAACACAGATGTTGGCTCTGTCGACACTGACTGTGGTTCCTCTATCTCTCGCGACGGCGTGACGGCGTCAGCTGGCTATGTTGCTGGTGAGATGTCGGGTGTCAGCCCGTGGTCAGCAAAATTTTCAGGTGGTGGAATAATCGTCTCTTCGCCGCCTGAAAGGTCAATATCGTGAAAGAGAGGATCATTTGAATCAAAGTCGGTCGGGGATAATCTGTATTTGGAGACACCTTCAGCTTTACCATTAATCTCCAAAATTATGCAATTCTGACGTCGATGTAACACACGATAAGGACAGCGCTTCGGTTCGGATAGAATCCTGTTATCCATGTCGTTGTTGACAAAGAACCATTTGCAGCTATCAAAATCTTTGCGTGTATAGATTGGACCATATTGCTGGCGTGTAGGACAGATCGGCCGATTCTAAGCATTATACTACAGGTAACTTTGAAGTGGAATCAGAAATGCCGGATCGTTCATCGTTATCGCAGTTTCAGAGCGTGATCGGACTAGTTCGCCAGGCAGCCGTAGACATTCGCCAAATACTATTTCAGCGGAGCTACATTTGATCGGCTCTCGAGGTCTTGTACGCATTGACAGGAGTACTTTTGGCAAAGCCGCAAGCCAATTTTCTTCTGGGCTAGCCTTGAGCGCCGCTTTCAGTTCCCGGTGTGGCCTTTTGACGAAACCATTTGCTCTAGGATTACGAGCCGCGGTCACAGTGTTTGACACCATAGTATTTTAGTAGGGTGGCGAACTCTTCGCCGAGGTACTCTGCGCCAGGATCGGTTATTATTTCAGCTGGAGATTGTGTGTACTTGTACCCCAAACGTCGCTATGTTGGAGCCATTGGCGCAGGTAAGACTGCTGGTGTTGACTGGGTGGGTGGGTTCGAAATAATTGTGGCTGAGTAAGCTGACATCTGATCCAGTGTCTATGAGAAATAATTCGCCAGAGTTTGCGTCACGGATGAGGAAGGATATTGATAGTGGCAACTAACGATGAGACTGGTTGCAGGCATTTGGTCGTTTGAAGCATGACTTGACTGGAGCCGTCGCTGTAAAGACAATAGTTTGATTGCGCTCTACCGCGAAAGCAACGTGCTTCGAGCCATCAGACGTCGGGCGGCCAACAATTTTGGGTGATCAGCCTCTACTGCCGCAGAGCAGGCTGACCCCAGCAGTTTTCCGAACCCTCCATGGGCGGATCATCCTGAGTTGTCGAAGGTGACCGCGCCCATTTGAACGTCGCGTCTGTGCGCGGGAATGTGCAGCCATTTCTGAGGCAATAGCGCGTGGAGTGGCCATAGCTGCGGTGATTCGGACACCACTCCGCCGGTAGCTGTGGAACTGTGGCCCGGCCTCTGGACGTCGACCTCCTGGTGCTGTTTCGGGACGGTGGTCGACGCTGGTCACGCCTGCTCTGGTCGCGTCTATAGTGGACGGCATTCGACCGAGGCCGAATCTGGCCTGACGGTGAGGCTCTCGAGCAGGCTGATGAGGCGCTCATTGGTGACATTAGTTCGGGCTGATGATGATGTGGATTGAGGCTCGGACAGTCGTGAGGTGATGCAACCTGGCTCTGAGGCAGGTGAGCTGCAGTGGTGTTTCTTCCACCACTTGTCTAGACGTGCCGGCAGTACGTCGTCTTGCACTTCAACGGATTCGCGCAGAAACGTGGCCATCTCTTGGAGTGCCGGAGGAAGCTTCTGAATGAATAGTCGCATCAAGATTTCCTTGGGTAGATTGAATTCAGAGGCTTTCTGCTCCATCTCCCTATATAGCTCGGAAGGCGTGCGGCTACCTAGGGACATCTGGCTCATCAATTCTGTAAGCCTGTCTTCCCGATCTGGTGTCAGGCGCTGCTTGACGGCGCGTTGCAGGCTCTGCCATGGCTGCGAACATGTTTCCTCAGTGTATTGATGCAGGATATCTTTTAGTCCGCGTCTGAAAGACATTGGGATTGTCTCCCAAGCCCTCAAAATATTGAGCCCTCGTCTGTTATATTGGACACCTTGGCCAATAAAGTAACATCGTCGATCCACTCGTCAAGGTAGTCTGGATCGAATTGGCATATCTTGTACTGGGTCCATGTGGTGGTGCGGCTTGTTGCTGGGCTCGCCACCGGACTTCCTGCATTTCCTGAGCTGGACGTCATCTTGTGTGTGTGAGTGCTGTCGAGTATAGATGGCAGTGTTACATCGTCCTCACCCGTCATCGTGTGGCTGTCTTCGAGAATTGTGATCTCGAGAGGGTGGTTCGCTGTGATTTGTGGCTCAGGATTTGTTTTCTTGTGTGTTTTCCCTGCTTTACCGGATTCACTCTTGCGTGGCATTCATCCGAAGTGCTTGGGCTAGTGGTATGACTAGTGCCTGATTGATCTTTGTTGGCTGTGAGTTCGACGAAACGGGGCACCATTTATGTAGGAGGTTTTGTGGTTATTGAGAGAGTTTCTGCGGGCTAGTTGTCTATTTAATGCGACATTGCCCTCCTACCTAATTTCTGGTAGCTTTTATTACGACCCGCGTTCATAACTAATCCGTGACCCATTTCTAAAGGGTGACGTGAGTAGGCTTAAGCACAAAGTCATTGTTTTATTAAACATAATGATGCAAAGCAAAGATAAAAATCGTATAAAAGTAGTGACAATAAGCAGAAAATATAAATCCAAGTTTTGAGTTGTCACAATAATCCACTGTAGGCTAGGTTTTGAGTGTTAAATCACAAAAATCCACCGAACTGTAGGTTTTCGGATAAATGATTGAGAAATACACAAATATCAATTCAAAATGTCTTAATTGCACTGTTAGTGGTCATGTAGTAATTTTAAGTTCACACGAAATTTATAAATACTGGCTTTGAGCGTTAAGTCAAACAAATCCACTGCATGTTACCGCGTACTCCGCGCGGGTGCATATTATTATTAAACAAAACCCTATTAATTACAATTAAATTTGCAGTTCAAGAAATCTCAATTAAAACTGCTTGAAACTAACAGAGATTGTTGCTAAAATCACAGTAACGAGAAATATGTTGTAAAACCAGAATTAGACTATTTGGCCTTAAACAGAACTATACTTATCAAAATTGAACTTCGTTTGGTTGTAACGCGGAGCCGCGAGTTACAATATAATCGAAGAATGAGTATTCAAGTAAATGATTTGATGTCAAATTCGAAAAGAGTAACAAGTGGAATTCCACAGGAATCATGTTCGAGGCCATTTTTTTATAAAATCATATTTGCAGATTTGGAGACTAAGATCCTTTGTAGGGGTTTTTTGCTATCTAGTTCATGATTCTATACCCGTCCTACATATCAATGGTGGCTATTATTACTACCCGTGCACCTAATCAGTCTCTGATCCTTTTCGGATGGTTGATATGAGAAAGCCGAAACTTGGTTTCATACATATATTAGATATAATGTTGCAAATAGAAATATAATTCACAGTTAGTCCACACTGACCATGTGTAGGTCGACAATAAAACAGATTTTAATGCAAGAATAGGTCTTAAACACCATTCACAGTTAAACTAAATTGTCCGTCTTCTAGACGACAAAAGTTAAAATGATTTATGTTTACAAAGAGAAATGTTTTATGCACAATCAGTTATTCGCTTATAAATGTCTGAATTGAACTGTATTTATACCATCGATTTAAAACATATGATGATATGGAAAAAGTCATCGTTAAAAGTTATCATTAAAAATGAAGGGGTAAGCCCCATAAAGACTTCAATGACAAAAACTCGATTGAAAATACATGATGACATGAATGGAATCAATGTTAAAAGTTATCACTAAAAAGGAATATGTAAACCGTTTAAAGACTTCAATGATAAAAACTCACAAATGTTTAGTTCACTGCTTGTTATGGTTTTAATTCATGTCAATATATTAATCCATTATTCTATGTGGACAGTAAATCCTTCACATAAATTACGAATAATCCAACTAAGCGAAATAAATCCGCAGTGACACAATAGTCCACCGCGTGATCCTCGCGGATCGCGCGCGGTTCTGTTTTTTTAATAAAAACACTATTAATTACAAATAAAATTGCAGTTCAAGAAATATCGATTAAAACTGCTTGAAACTAACAGAGATTGTTCCTAAAATCACAGTTAAGAGAAATATTGTGTAAGAACAGAGTTAGAATATTTGACCTTAAAGAGCACTGTATCGAACATCGTTGGGTTGTAACACGGAGCCGCGTGTTACATACACCCCCCCGACAATGAAAATTAGTACACAATGAAGGGGGCTAAACTTACAGGAGGTGTTATTGCTCTGCCATACCGTGTAACGACTGATTTTGGTTCTGTCAACACTGATACTGGCTCCTCTATCTCTCGCGTTCTTGGACGGATGGTTAGGTCGAAGTGTTCGAGAAAGTCACGTCCAATGATGTTTCTTGTCGTGTTGGCGATGATGAACGAATATTTGAAACATCTTTTTGATTTGGAGAACGAGATTGTGTGTACTCGTACCCCAAACGTCGCTATGTTGGAGCCATTGGCGCAGGTCAGACTGCTGGTGTCGACTGGGTGGGTGGGTTCGAGATAATTGTGGCGTAGTAAGCTTACATCTGATCCAGTGTCTATGAGAAATAATTCGCCAGAGGTTGCGTCACGGATGAGAAAAGATGTTGATAGTGGCAACTGACGATGAGACTGGTTGCTGGCATTTGGGCGTTTGAAGCATGACTTGACTGGAGCCGTCGCTGTAAAGACAATAGTTTGATTGCGCTCTACCGCGAAAGCAACGTGCTTCGAGCCATCAGACGTGGAGCGGCCAACAATCTTGGGGTGCTCAGCCTCTACTGCCGCCGAGGAGGCTGACCCCACCCGTCTTCCGAACCTTCCATGGGCGGATCCTCCTGAGTTGTTGAGGGTGACCGCGCCCACTTGAACGTCGCGTCTGTGCGCGGGAATGTGCAGCCGTTTCCGAGGCAATAACGTGTGGAGTGGCCTTCATCCAAAGTGCTTGAATTTCTCAAAATATAGATGTTTATTAATTCCTTACTGGCTGTGAGTTCGACGAACCGGGGCACCATTTATGTAGGGGTATTTTTGCGGGGTTGCTATCTAGTTCGTGATTCTATACCCGTCCTACATATCAATGGTGGCTATTATTACTACCCGTGCACCTACATCAGTCTCTGATCCTTTTCGGATGGTTGATGTGAGAAAACCGAAACTTGGTGTCATACATATATTAGATATAATGTTGCAAATAGAAATATAATTCACAGTTAGTCCAAACTGACCATGTGTTGGTCAGCTGCAAAAACAGATTTTTATGCAAAAATAGGTCTTAAACACCATTCACAGTTAAACTAAATTGTCCGTCTTCTAGACGACAAAAGTTAAAATGATTTATGTTTACAAAGAGAAATGTTTTATGCACAATCAGTTATTCGCATACAAATGTCTGAATTGAACTGTATTTATACCATCGATTTAAAATACATGATGATATGAAAAAAGTCATCGTTAAAAGTTATCACTAAAAATGAAGGGGTAAGCCGTATAAAGACTTCAATGACAAAAACTCGATTGAAAATACATGATGACATGAATGGAATCAATGTTAAAAGTTATCACTAAAGATGAATATGTAAACCGTTTAAAGACTTCAATGACAAAAACTCACAAATGTTTAGTTCACTGCTTGCTATGGTTTTAATTCATGTCAATATATTAATCCATTATTCTATGTGGACGAATAATCCAACTAAGCGAAATAAATCCGCAGTGACACAATAGTCCACCGCGTGATCCTCGCGGATCGCGCGCGGTTCTGTCATTTTAATAAAAACACTATTAATTACAAATAAAATTGCAGTTCAAGAAATATCGTTTAAAACTGCTTGAAAATAACAGAGATTGTTCCCAAAGTCACAGTTAAGAGAAATATTGTGTAGGAACAGAGTTAGAATATTTGACCTTAAAGAGCACTGTATCAAACATCGTTGGGTTGTAACACGGAGCCGCGTGTTACACCTTAACGGTCGAGTTTGCAAATTCGCTGATGATTTAAAAATAATCTCTCCAATTGATCCAAAAAATGTCGAATTCTCAAAAAAAATGTGACACTAGATTTGTATGATTTAAGTAGATATTTGATAACTCTAGGGCTGAGAATAAATAGTTAAATGAGGAGAGCTTTAAAAATAGGTAACAAAACAGAATTTGATTATGTTTATTTTCATGATGCTGTGATTAATGATGTTTTTGAGATTAAACTTATGCAATAAATTAAGGATTTAGGCATAACTATTCAATGTACAGCTTCTGCTGAGAGACATATTGAAAGGATAGTAGGCAGTGCCAAGAACAGATTGGCACTAATAAATACTAATAACATATCGAATGATATAAAATTTAAAATGTATATAATATGGATTAGACCGATACTAGAATATGCTGCCGTCAGTTTGAATCCATTAAAAAGGGTTGTCCAATAAGATAGAAGCTGTACAGGGAGAAGTTGTGAAACAAATTAGCCCTATCTCCTGCACTATATACGCCACTAGATTACAGTTTGTATCACTGCAAATTTTATGGTTTCGCAGTATATGCTATTGCATAAAAGTTTTTCATTTGAACCAGTAGACTGGTGCCTATATGAATCGAATAAGAAAGAGTCATGAAACTGGAACTAGATCTGGTCATTTTGCAATATCTCCACCGCTGGTGGGGAATGTTGCGAGCAAGCTATTCTCTTTTTCAAAAATTTACAAAATTTACAATCAATTGCCAAAGGGGCTTAGAGAAACGCCTCCATCTAAAATGTCTTTTAAATTTTTATCTACCGAACTAGAAAAAGTGTACAATCCTGCTGATATTTTTAATTTTGATTATGATAATACTTTCTCATGGTTAAATAAAAGACAGGATTAATTGTTTTTCAGCAGCATAACTTCTCGAGATTCTATCTTCAAGTTTTGTATTATTAAAACTGAAATGTTATGCATTATATCATCATGTTAATCAACAATACATACAATCAATTATTAGTCATGGTTCCCTTTTTTTTACAAAATGTTACACAGGAATTATACCTTAAATTTTCCTATTTTTGATGAAGAATCTATCACTCTTTACAGCCGAACTTTCTGATGCTGATAAATTTTACAGTACAACCAATTGCACATATTTATGTGATATGATATCTTTATATATTTTACATTTTCCAATTTTATTATTTGATGGAAGATGTGTGGATTGAAACCAAATAAAGATATTCTATTCTGCTCTATTCTAGTACACCTTGACGCAGCTTTCAGTTCACGATGCAGCCTTTCTACCATCCCACTCGCTCGTGGATTGTATGCGCTAGTATGCAATACTGTTGTTCCCATGATATTAAGACATCTTTCGAAAAGCTCTGAAATAAATTGACTACCGCGAACACGATTGGCTCTTTCCGGAACACCCTAACGCGATATCCAATTATGTAGGAACGCGAACAAGACTTCTTGCGCTGTAAAATTGGCGACTAAAACGATCTACCATTGTTAGCAAATATTTTTGGAGGTTGACTTTAGGAATTCCAACAATGTCTATGTATAAATGTCTGAACCGTCCAATTGGTATCCCAATATTCTGTATCTCGGTTCTGGTATGTCTCCACACCTTACACGTTTGACACTTGGCACAGGCTCTTACCCATACTCGTATGACTTTAGACATGTGCGGCCATATGTATCTGTCGTTGACTAATCGAATAGTGGCTTTTATGGATGGATGTCCCATATCGTGTAATAGTTGGATAATTTTGGCACGTAACTCCAACGGCACATATGGTCGTAGTTGAATTCTAGACATTTTGCATAACACCCACTTGCCACTCAGGAGCTTGCGAACATATCCTGGTCTCATGGACAAAGCTAACGTAGAGGGATCCAATCCTTGCGCTTCCTCGATCTGATTTACTAATTTGTTTGGAGAATCATCTAGATTCCTCAATGGACCTGATGTATCAGCTCGACATCTGCTTCATTCGGTCTGCTAAGTGCATCGGCTACCACATTCTCTTTACCAAAAATTTGAGACACAGTGAAATTGAACTCTGCTAATCGGGTTATTTTGGAATTCACCCTGCGAGAGTAATTAATGGCTTATGATCTGTCAATAACTTGAATTGATGACCATTTAAATAATGTTCAAAATGTAACACTGCGGTATAAACAGCAAGAAGCTCATTACCAAATGTATCATACCGTTTTTCTTGATCATTAAGCTTGCGGTTATACAACTCAATTGGTCTTACCATATCCTTGTCCCTTTGCTGAAGCACTGCATCTATTGCACCATCTGAGGCATCTGTGATTAGCTCGAATGGCTTTTCCTAATCTACAGGTGCTAGTGTGGTTATAACACTTAGCATTTCCTTGGCCCTCTGGAATTTTTCTCGGTCTTCCTGACTCAAGTTTATTGGCCAAGACATCTTGATCGTGCTCTTTTCAGGTTTGAGATGACGTGTTTACGATCCTAGAATTCCGGCTAGACCTGGAATGAATCGGCAATAATAGCTGATCATGCTCAAGAATCTTTGCAACTGGCGCACGGTCCGGGGCTCCGTTACGTCCTTGATAGCTTGGATTTTATCTTCCGAAGGTTTAATTCCGTCTTTGGAAAGTACATGCCAAAGATACTTAATTGAAGAGTATCCAATGTTACTCTTATTGGGTTTGACCTTTAATCCATATTGTTCCAGCGTGGTCAAAACATTTTCCAAAGGCTTACAGCGAAAGCAAGGAAACGGAGCAACCAATTCTATTTGGTGTTCTACTCCTGTCTTCAATCCTGTTCTTTTGGCACTGAAAGGTTGAAACACTGCAAGGTGTTTTTTGATGATGTCGGAAAAGTCATGTGCGACCGTGGGACGTGGTAAAAAGGGTTCTAACTGCAGATGTGTTAGACTCAGTGTGTGTTAACACCCCTGCGCCTTCTGTGATAGTCCTAGTTTGGGAATTTAAAGTCAATTCGAAGTGTGTCAAGAAATCCATCCCAATGATATGGTCCTTGACATTGGCTACGAGAAAGTTCCATGTTAAAGAAGATTTCTGGTCTAAGGTCACCGACAATACTTTCATCCCCATAACTCCTATCGGACTACCATTTGCGGCCCGTAGTTGATAATCAAATGTGGGGCAATCTGCTTCTACCACGTCTGACCTACCTATGCTTACCTTAGCACCTGTATCGATAAGAAACTCCAGTCCAGTTAATTCATCATAAATAATGAATTTGTTGCTGGATAATCCGACAATGTTTTCCAAATATCCGCTTAAGAAGAATCTAACCGTCTTGCCTTCTGCTTCGGTGCTATTTGATCTTGTCGCATCTTTTGCTTTTGCCTTAAGTATGCCTTTTAAAGGCATGTATGGAATCCTTTGCAATGGTACCCCCCTACGGCTTCTACTAGCTGGTTTTTATCCTTTTCCCGGTGAAGGATTCCTCTCTCCTGGTTTAGTGCTTCCTTTCCATTTGAGTCCACATAAACGCGGGTATGTGCAATTCTCTCCTTCGCACTTTGCACTTCGTCCATATTCACATTGTGACTTACACCATCCGCGCGGCCCTTTGAAGCGTTGACGCGAGTGACTCCTTGGACGTCTTGTAATTCTATCCTGACTCTAAAGTTGCAAAATAGCTCTCGCCATATCATCCATCTTTTGATGTATACCAGCAACTTCTCTACATAAGTAACGTTCGCTTTCTTGTAGCGTCAGGGAGGTTTTGGTACCTGCCCTAACTGGCTGCACCATGACAAAATCTGTCGTTACAGCATATATCTGTGGTTCTTGCTGTTTACACACTCCGTCTAGCCTTCTGAGTTTAGTTGGCCAATAAACATTCATTGTGTCAAATACCTCGAATGTGGTTCTAAGCATGGATGGTAGCTTAGCTGTAAAAGTAGAATTCACCACATCTCTAGATATATTCAACCCGGAAGCTTTCTCACAAAGGCGTTCATAAAACACTAATGATAGTTGACGCCCCATCTTTTCTAGGCTTAATAATTTGCACATTTGTACCGATCGCGCAGGCTGATATCTCTGTTGAATTTCGGCCATTAATAACTCAAATGCATTATACTGATCTTCTTCAACACTTCTGTCTGTAAAGTTTTCCAAGCCGCTTCTGAATTTTTCAGGCAATGCCATCCATGCTAAATCAAATTTCTCCATAGTGTTTACAATCTGATAAGCTGTGAATATCATTTGGGCATCCCCGGCCCAACTTGATTGTTTTTCGGATATATATGGTGGTAGACTGAATATTTTTAGACGGGCGCGGTCGCCATATTTTGTAGAGGCTCCATACCTATTAGTAACTGAGAACCCCATAGATGCCAAGTCGTTATCAATCTTACCTTGCCCATTTGAATCTGATAAGCTAGAATTCTCATTCACATCTATTAACTTCATGCCTACTATATCTTGAGCTAATTTGCTCATGTCCTTAAACTTAAGACTAGTTTCCATGCTGATCGTACTTAATTATTAATTTGATAACTTAGTGTTGGACAAACGGAATGAGAACTTCTTATATATAAAAACACCCGATCAAATAACCTGGGAAGAAATAAGACGTGAAAAACAGAATTATTAAATTTCCTGTTCCAGAATGTCCCAAATATGTACGATTTAAAAGACAAAATGATAGCTGGAGTATATTGTGAAAATCGAGTAATTATAAACGTAAATTGGAGAAAGGGCCCCCCAAAACAGTACTAACTTTGTATTTATGGCACTCTACCTGACATTATAACGACGAAAGACATTTACTTAAAGCTGGGGCATTTACAAAATTGGCGACCGCGCCAGATACTGAGTACTGTACTGTTGTTTTGGTCATCAGAAAGCTTTTGGTATAAATAAAATTGACTTTATTTTTCATTCATTTGGGATTAAATAAATTAACATTTGCGTATACGTTTTTACTCTGGTCGTGGTCTTCTGGGGAATTTTGTTGGGTATATATTTTTAGAACGAAGGTTTTCTATTCCATTTTCCTACATACAACTGTACATCTTGGTGATCTGTGAACAAACATTGACTGTGCAAAAGAGTAGAACTGCACTGCTCGACAGATTCAGCTGCGGAAGATTCTGTTTCAACTTTGGAAGCAGTTAGTGCATAAGCGTTTCGTTTAAAGTCTTTTATATACATTTTCATCTTGCTTATATATTTATGCTTAAGATTATTAGAATGTCAGATCCAATTTTAGATATTTATGTTCCTGTTTGGGGTGGAGATAGCGAACTATTCTTTATGCGCGTAGACTCCGCTTTCTCCCCGTTTCCAGATTAAGACAGTCATCAAAAACTGTCAAATGTTTTTGCTAAACTACTTTCTGAAATGCAGCAAAGGATTAATCCGAAGCTTGAGGCAATTAGGAATCTACCTAATGCCATTTTGGGCCTATAAAATAAAGTAGAATCTTTAACATTGCAAATTTTTTGGAAGTTTTTTTGTTCATAGTGTCGAAATTTTGACTTGTCTTGGTAAATTTTTATAAGGGAGTTTTATCTGAGTTGCTGAGTTGCACAAGCGGTACAATGCGTGGTTTTGTAGAAGAAGATATTTCCTCCGACAAAATAAAAGTAACATTTATTGATAAATTTGTACCACCTGGGCTGAATGAAACGAATTTTATTTCAACAAATTATTCTGTAAACGCCCCAGCTTCAAGTAAATGCCGTTTGACGTTACGATGTCAGTTAGAGTGTCATAAATACAAAGTTAGTACTGTTTTGGGGGGCCCTTAACAGGGCCAGTCTTGCGTTCTCTGGCAAATGCCGAGAAGGCCCGTTAGTGTAGCGGTGTCAAGAAGTACTCCTAGACTTTTGAGACCATTGTATTTTAACAGTCGTCGGACAACATAGCAAAACTACCGCCAGCTGTAACGCACTTAAGCGTTTCGACCTTCCATGATCATCATCAAAATACGACGGCAAACTGACTATCGAGGATCAAACCGCTTTGAATATATATGGAAATCCAAAATAGCGTATCAGCTCTAAGCTCAGCAGACTGCACGTCGGAGAAACGCACAGAAGCAGTGCAAATCAAGCATCTGACATTAGCAAGGTAAATGCATATTGAATTGAATGATGTCATGATACGGCGATGTGATAACTGATATCGTGAAGGCCACAGTGTATGGTTTTGGTAACTGGTGCGCGTAAAACGTTGAATTTAATTTACTCAATATGTTGGCATAAATTGCTATCGATCAGGTTACATCATTTCCGACTCGGAAACCATAGGTTAAATACGTACTCATCATTTCAGAGAGGTATCAGACTAAGAAATGCCATAGTGTTAGTATCCTTTACAGACTCGGCATATATATTATATAGTGGAGCTAGCTGAAGTCGTATTGTCGTTGACTTCAGATTATGTTAGATGCACATTCAGTTTACAATTCGTCTAGGAGATTGTACCATCCTATTATTCCACATTCTTCTACCAAATATATAGTGGTTAAAGGGCGTAATACCGGCTCCCACTGATGAGTCGCCAGTAAGCACGAAACGAATGTGAATGAGATTATACTTTCCGTTCATGTTGCCTTTGGTTTATCCTTCTGGTCACAACTGAACTAATTTGTTACTAGGTTCGCAAAACCCAATACATTCTTACGAACTTCAATTGTTCGCAGCTTTCGCCACATATACATATATAGGCAATACAATTTAAACAATAAATGATTGCGTGGGTGGTGTTAACAGTTATTTTAATCAAGTTTGCGAGCTTGAAGTAAACACCATTCTCATTGTATTTAACCAGTCGTCGAACAACATAGCAAAACTACCGCCAACTGCAACGCACTGACGCGTTTCGACCTTCCATTGTCATCATCAGAGTACGACGTCAAACTGACTATCAAGGATCAAACCGCATTGAATATTTATGCAAATGAAATTTAAATATGCGGCTCTCACATCTAGCAGTCTCGCAAACATTGAACTTGACTGAAAGTGTCGGCTGCACAATTTCTATGCAGTCATGAACATTAACTGTTTGCAGCTTTCGCCACATATAAATATATAGGCAATACAATTTAAACAATAATTGATTGCGCGGGTGGTGGTAACAATTCTTTAAATCAAGTTTGCGAGCTTGAAGTATGCACCAATCCCATTGTATTTAAACAGACGTCGGACAACATAGCAAAACTACCGCCAGCTGTAACGCACTTAAGCGTTTCGACCTTCCATGATCATCATCAGAGTTCGATGGCAAACTGACTATCGAGGATCAAACCGCATTGAATATATATGGAAATCAAATTTAGATATGCGGCTCTCACCTCTAGCAGTCTCGCATACATTGAACCTGACTGGAAATGTCGGCTGCACAATTTCTATGCAGTCACGAACATTAATTAAAGTTAAATACTGTTATATATTGAATTGAATGATGTCATGCTTACCGCGAAATGTGATAACTGATATCGATGAAGGCCAGAGTGTATGGTTTAACTGGAGTAAAAGGTGTTCGAAAATTGTTGCAATTCTCAATTTGGGTGAACTTTAGCATAAATTTATATCAATCAGGTTGGTATCATGTACCGACTCGGAACCCATAGTGTTAGTATTCGGTACTCATCGATTTCAAAAAGGTATCAGTTACTAACACAATAGCCATAGTGTTAGTATCCTTTACAGACTCGGTATATATATTATATAGTGTGAGTTAGCATTGAAGTCGCATTGTCGTTGACTTTAGATTATGTTAGCTTCACTATTACAGGTTTACACATTCGTCTAGGAGATTGTACCGTCCTATTATTCCACATTCTTCTACCAAATATATACTGGTTAAAGGGCGTAATACCGGCTCCCACTGATGAGTCGCCAGTAAGCACGAAACGAATGTGCATGAGATTATACTTTCCGTTCATGCTGCCTTTGGTTTATCCTTCTGGTCACAACTGAACTAATTTGTTACTAGGTTCCAACAACTAATACATACTAACGAACATCAATTGTTTGCAGCTTTCGCCACATATACATATATAGGCAATACAATTTAAACAATAATTGATTGCGCGGGTGGTGGTAAAATTTCTTTAAATCAAGTTTGCGAGCTAGAAGTAAAAACAAATCTCATTTTATTTAACCAGACATCGAGCAACATATTAAAACTACCGCCAGCTGCAACGCACTGACGCGTTTAGAATTTCCATGATCATCATCAGAGTACGATGGCAAACTGACTATCGAGGATCAAACCGCATTGAATATATATGGAAATCAAATTTAGATATGCTGCTCTCACTTCTAGCAGTCTCGCATACATTGAACTTGACTGGAAAACTCGGCTGCACAATTTTTATGCAGTCACGAACATTAACTGTTTGCAGCGTTCGCCACATATACATATATAGGCAGTAATATTTAAACAATAATTTATTGCGCGTGTGGTGGTAACAATTGTTTAAATCAAGTTTGCGAGCTTGAAGTAAACACCAATTCCATTGTATTTAACCAGTCGTTCAACAACAAAACCAAACTACCGCGAGCTGCAACGCACTGATGCGTTTTGACCTTCCATGATCATCATCAGAGTACGACGTCAAACTGACTATCGAGGATCAAACCGCATTGAACATATATGGAAATCAAATTCAGATATGCAACTCTCACCTCTAGCAGTCTCGCATACATTGAACTTGACTGAAAATGTCGGCTACACAATTTCTATGCAGTCACGAACATTAACTGTTTGCAGCTTTCGCCACATATACATATATAGGCAATACAATTTAAACAATAATTGATTGCGCGGGTGGTGGTAACAATTCTTTAAATCAAGTTTGGGAGCATGAAGTAAACACCAATCCCATTGTATTTAACCAGTCGTCGAACAACATAACAAAACTACCGCCAGCTGCAACGCACTGACGCGTTTCGACCTTCCATGATCATCATCAGAGTACGACGGCAAACTGACTATCGAGGATCAAACCGCATTGAATATATATGGAAATCAAATTTAGATATGCGGCTCTCACCTCTAGCAGTCTCGCATATATTGAACTTGACTGGAAATGTCGGCTGCACAATTTCTATGCAGTCACGAACATTAACTGTTTGCAGCTTTCGCCACATATACATATATAGGAAATACAATTTAAACAATAATTGATTGCGCGGGTGGTGGTAACAATTATTTAAATCAAGTTTGCGAGCTTGAAGTAAACACCAATCCCATTGTATTTAACCAGTCGTCGAACAACAAAACAAAACTACCGCCAGCTGCAACGCACTGACGCGTTTCGACCTTCCATGATCATCATCAGAGTACGACGTCAAACTGACTATCGAGGATCAAACCGCATTGAATATATATGGAAATCAAATTTAGATATGCGGCTCTCACATCTAGCAGTCTCGCATACATTGAACTTGACTGGAAATGTCGGCTGCACAATTTCTATGCAGTCACGAACATTAACTGTTTGCAGCTTTCGCCACATATACATATATAGGCAATACAATTTAAACAATAATTGATTGCGCGGGTGGTGGTAACAATTCTTTAAATCAAGTTTGCGAGCTTGAAGTAAACACCAATCCCATTGTATTTAACCAGTCATCGAACAACATAACAAAACTACCGCCAGCTGCAACGCACTGACGCGTTTCGACCTTCCATGATCATCATCAGAGTACGACGGCAAACTGACTATCGAGGATCAAACCGCATTGAATATATATGGAAATCAAATTTAGATATGCGGCTCTCACCTCTAGCAGTCTCGCATACATTGAACTTGACTGGAAATGTCGGCTGCACAATTTCTATGCAGTCACGAACATTAACTGTTTGCAGCTTTCGCCACATATACATATATAGGCAATACAATTTAACAATAATTGATTGCGCGGGTGGTAGTAACAATTCTTTAAATCAAGTTTGCGAGCTTGAAGTAAACACCAATTCCATTGTAGTTAAACAGTCGTCGAACAACATAGCAGAACTACCGCCAGCTGCAACGCACTGACGCCTTTCGGCCTTCCATAGTCATCATCAGAGTAGGACGGCAAACTGACTATCGAGGATCAAACCGTATTGAATATATATGGAAATCAAATTTAGATATGCCGCTCTCACCTCTAGCTGTCTCGCATACATTGAACTTGACTGAAAATGTCGGCTGCACAATTTCTATGCAGTCACGAACATTAACTGTTTGAAGCTTTCGCTCACATATACATATATAGGCAATACAATTTAACAATAATTGTTTGCGCGGGTGGTGGTAACAATTCTTTAAATCAAGTTTGCGAGCTTGAAGTAAACACCAATCCCATTGTATTTAACCAGTCGTCGAACAACATAACAAAACTACCGCCAGCCGCAACGCACTCGACGCGTTTCGACCTTCCATGATCATCATCAGAGTACGACGGCAAACTGACTATCGAGGATCAAACCGCATTGAATATATATGGAAATCAAATTAAGATATGCGGCTCTCACCTCTAGCAGTCTCGCCTACATTAAACTAGACTGGAAATGTCGGTTGCACAATTTCTATGCAGTCACGTACATTAACTGTTTGCAGCTTTCGCCACATATACATATATAGGCAATACAATTTAAACAATATTTGATTGCTCGGATCGTCATCAATGTGATTGTATACAACCAAAGGAGCTAGTATGTGTGCTCGACGTTGTGATCATGATATTTGTATAGTCGTCTCTGTGCAATTGATGAAGTTAAGATATGCATTGAAAGTGGCCTGTACCATGATATGAAGCTAATAACTACTTAATGTTGCTATACGATGCGTTAGCTCCAAGTAGCTAGTCATTGCAAAATAGGTAGTATGATGCCAGGTGTGAGACATACATTATAATGTAAAAATATATACATGAAAATCAAAGGTAATTGCATAAAATGTACTTGAAAATTGCCTCCGAGATGGCATAATACCAAAAACTGCTCAAAAGTGCTACACAATTGTTAGCCAAGAACAGCTGGTTATGTCACATGAGATAAATGCGAAAAATAACGTAAAGTTAAAAATTTTGGTACATAGAATAACGAAAAGTTAATGTTAAAAATATATCAATTACGAATTATGCAAAGCGGAGTAATGAAATTGTGGGCAGATGGAGCCTGCGACGTGTGTAGGAGGTTGGCAGCTCTCAGAATCAGGCGGTTCGATAAACGGTTTCAACCTGCCTATGCTTACTGATGTCGGTGTTGCGCCTTGCATAATAATGAAGTATTTGGGTTGTCTGAGCAAAATCGGGTAAGGAATGCGATACTTTGGTTGTAGTGGTGCAACAGCAGTGGCGTTCCGAACGAGTACTCTATTGCAGCTGTGGAGCTGCGAATGAACGAAGACTGGGCGAGGCGTATGTCTCTGCTGCAGTTCAGACATATTACCGAAATGACGTCGAAGGCGGGTGTCTTCGTTTTGTGGGTCATCATGTGTGGGCAGTAGATGTGGGAGCTGACTAGGCAGGCGTAGATCCATAACATACAAGAGTTGTGACGCAGACGTTTTAATGGATTCACGAGTATGAGAACGCATGGCAAGCAGAAATAAAGTAGTACATCGAACCAGTTGCCATTAATGGACGGGAATGCTAAAGCAGCTTTGAGTTCCCTATGCATTCTCTCTACCATACCGTTAGCTTGGGGATGGTAGGCAGTCGTCTGGCGTAAGGTGCATCCCATGCACCGCAAGGTGGTTTTGAAACGATCAGATGAGAAGCAAGTGCCTCTGTCCGTGATGACCCCATTGGGAACACCATAATTGGATATCCATGCAGAGATAAAACCGTTAGTTACATCGTCTGCAGAAATGGTACCAAGAGGTAATGCCGCAGGCCACCGTGTAAATCTATCGATCATAGTTAGAAGGTAGCTGAAACCTTGAACCTTTGTCAGATGAACTATGCCGATGTGGACGATGGCTAGGCGAGAAGTAGATCGAAAATGTTGCAACTTAGAACGAGTGTGTCGTGTGATCTTGTTTTTCTGACAAATAGCACACTCGGAGACCCATCGTTTAACATTCTGCCTAAATCTGTGACCCCAGAAACGATCTGTGAGAAGTCGGACAGTCGCTTGGCTTCCTGGGTGAGAAATTGAGTGAAATGAGTCGAAAATTTTTCTCTGAAGGCTGGTCAGTAGAACTGGCTTGTTGGGCTGCGTACCCGTGAAGTAAACAATTGGTAAGCCTTCCCAGAGACGGCATATGATCTTGGTTGGGTGACGGGATATTGATATTTGAATGTGAATGTTACCGTGTTGTTCCTTTCGCAAGAGGGATGGCGTTAGTGCAGGTTTACTCAGTGTCACGGAGTTGACAGTGAATGGCAACAGCTAATGTGGTTGTAGCTTGACTTCTGGCCTGAAAAGAGAGTCTGCAATGAAGTTTTGTTCGCCTTTGACATAAAAGATGTCGAATTGCCATTCACTAAGATGTGAAAGCTGTCTTTCCACTCTGGTCGGGTACTTGGCGATAGTTGAAGTTGCGTTTCGAAGTGCGCTAACTAATGGTGCATGATCTGTGAAAACAACAAATCTGCTACTGCCAATGATGCTGATAAAATGGCGCACTGCTTCGTAGATGGCGAGGAGTTCTCGACCAAAAGTGTCGTATCTTGTTTCTACTGGTTAGAGAGTACGCGAGTATAAACTGATATGCTTCGGATCTCCGTCGATCTCTTGTTCCAAAGTGGCCTCAATAGCGAATTCAAGAGAATCTGATGTGAGTAAAAATGGTCGTTGAAAATCTGGATGCGTTAGCATTGTGGCATTTGCTAAAGAGTTGATAGCGAGTCGAGGTAATTCCTCGTCTTCGGATTACAAAGTAATGACGGAATTATGTGCAAGTATGTATTAGGTTTTGCGAACCTAGTAACAAATTAGTTCAGTTGTGACCAGAAGGATAAACCAAAGGCAGCATGAACGGAAAGTATAATCTCATGCACACTCGTTTCGTGCTTACTGGCGACTCATCAGTAGGAGCCGGTATTACGCCCTTAACCCACTATATATTTGGTAGAAGAATGTGGAATAATAGGACGGTACAATCTCCTAGACGAATGTGTTAACCTGTAATAGTATTTAACTGTAATATAATGACGGAATTGTTGCTAAGTCCTTTTCGATTCTGCAGGTACCTGCACAAAGGATAAATTTATCTTGAAAGGCCTGGAATGAACTTGCGATAGTAGTTTAGAACTCCCAGAATTTTCTGCAACTCACTAACAGTCTTCGGTGACTTAATATTCCTGATTAAATTCGCCTTTGACGGAAAAGGTTGAATACCTTGTGGCGTGATACAATGCCCTAAGAAGTCCACGGGTGTAGTTGCAATCTGCGTCTTGTCACAATTGATCTTGAGTCCGTGGTTGGATAAGCGTCAGAGGACATTTCGTAGATGCTTGGCATGAGATTCTAAGTCTGTACTGAATACCATTATGTCATCGAGATATTACATACAACAAGCGGCGTCGTCGCAAAGTATGTTGTCCATGAATCTTTGAAATGTCTGTGTAGCACACATTAGTCCAAAAGGCATGTAAAGATATTCGAAAAGGCCAAATGGAGTGATGACTGCAGTCTTTTCAATATCCTCTGGTGTTACCGGGATGTGATGGTAGGCTTGTCTGAGGTCAATCACTGAGAAGAAATTGCTGCCGTTGAGTTTTTCAAGTAAAGTGTTAATATTTGGAATAGGATATGCATAAGATATTGTCACTGAATGTAGCTTACTGTAATCTCTGCAGACTCTGTACGATCCGTTTGATTTGGAGACTAAGTGCAGTGTTGACGCCCATGAACTTTTCGTTGGTCTGATGATTCCTTCTTCCAAAAGTTTGAGAATTTCTCTTGGACAGCTTTCAGTTTAGCAGGGGCCAGTGGTCAATTCTTGAGTGCAATAGGTTGTCCTTCTGTGACGATATGATGCATCGAGTTGGAGACTCGTAGCTCTGACTTGTTAAGATCGAAAAGCGATTTGTATTTTCGAAGAGCTGCTGATATCTCTGCTGAATGATGTACTGGGGTTGGCTGGATGATCTGTATTTGGCAAGATCAACAATAATCCGAAGTACCAAATGGAAATCAAGGCCTATTATATTGTGTGAGACCTCGGCAATGATGAAGTTTTGAATAAATTCACTCCGTAAACCTATATTGAGTGTGCGATACGGAAAGCCATAAGTAGTTACGGGCTCGTCTGTAGTTGTTGCGAGTAGAACGACTAACGACATCTCAGCCATTGAATCACCCTTGAGAACTGAGACTGCTGCACCTGTGTCTACAATGAATTCTTCGCCAGTACTGAAATCAAGAAGTTGCAGGAGTTCGGTGGGCTATTTGGCCGGGTCATGCAAACAAGTAGACTGGTGATTGCGACTGGCATTGTCCGTTTGTCTATCTATGGTGCAAATTAGGCGTGGACGAAAAAAGTCGACAAGAATGTCGGATTGTAACTGATTTCTTCCGTTTGGCGCCGTTGATGCCGTTAATGCGCCAGATGTTTCCCGATCCTGATGCATCACCGCGCCTGTGTTCTGTTGCCCTATCCGCCAACTGTGGAAATTGACATTCTTTCGGAAATTCTTCGGAACGACAGAGACAGACTTGGAATGAATAAAAAAACTTGAGGTGATTATAGCACCAGTTTTTCAGGCATATCTGCTAAAGGACTGCTGGGATCTCGATCGCCGCCTACCGTTATAATTAGTTTTAGGCAAGAACTATGGTAGTGCATTTAGTTGATTTAGCTTGGATTTCACTATGCAAATCCTTTTTCTAGAGGAGAGCCTATCAGCCTGCGGGGTGGACAAAAGGATGATGGATTCACCTTAGGTTCCAAAACGCTAAATTCTAACTCACATCTCTCAGATAAGTCATCTATAGAGAGAGAGAGTTTGGAAGCTGTCTGGCGAATAGTTTTAATGATTGTGCAAGATTGTTAATAAATACAACCTTAGCATCATGGTCAGAAATATAGGTTTTATACCAACGTTGGCATAATTCCCTTAAAAACTCGATGGGGCCAATGTTTGGCATGTCTAATTGCGCGTATTTATTTATTACTTGTTTGGTTTCTGTAGGCCCCAGCAAGGATTCTACTTCATTTTGTAGACCCAAAATGGGATAAGGTAGCTTCCTAATGGCCTCAAGCTTCGAATAAATCCGTCGCGGCTATTCAGAAGGTAGTTTAGCAAAAACCTTTGACAGATTTTGATGACTGTCATAATCTGGAAACGGGGAGAAAGCGGAGTCTACGAGCATAAAGAATAGTTCGCTATCTCCATCCCAAACAGGAACATCAATATCTAAAATTGGACCTGACATTCTAATAATCTTACGGAATCTTAAAAGCATAAATTTATAAGCAAGATGAAAATGTATATAAAAAGAATTTAAATGAAACGCTTACCTTCTAACTGCTTCCACAGTTGAAACAGAATCTTCTGAGGTTGAATCTGTCGAGCACGTACAGTCAATGTTCATTCAGAGATCACCAAGATGTACAGTTTTGTACGTAGGAAAATTGAATAGAACATGTACCCAAAAAATTCCCCAGAAGACCACGACTATTGAAAGATTGAATAAAAACCTTCCTTTTAAAAAATATATATATACCCAACAAAATTCTCCAGAAGACCACGACCAGAGTAAAAACGTATACGCAATTGTTAATTTAAATGAAAAAGAAAATCAATTTTATTTATACAAAGAAAAGTACAGTACTTCGTATTCTGGCGCGGTCGCCAATTTTGTAAACGCCCCAGCTTCAAGTAAATGCCGTACGACGTTACAAAGTCGCTTATAGTGCCATAAATACGAAGTTAGTACTGTTGTGGGGCCTTTAACAGGGCCGGTCTTGCGTTCTCTGGCAAATGCCGAGAAGGTCCGTAAGTGTAGTGTTGTCCAGAAGTACTCCTAGACTCTTGAGACCACCTCGGGTTGACTAGGTTTATGGTTCCTTCTGTTGTGGCATTGATCTCTCGCTGAGTAACTTATAATGGTGTAAACACCCCAGCTTCAAGTAGAGGCCGTACGAGTCTACAAAGTCAGTTAGGCGCCAAGTGT
The DNA here is from genome assembly GCA_029291075.1 of Eudiplozoon nipponicum. Taxonomy (NCBI): domain Eukaryota; kingdom Metazoa; phylum Platyhelminthes; class Monogenea; order Mazocraeidea; family Diplozoidae; genus Eudiplozoon; species Eudiplozoon nipponicum. The sequence goes on along the minus strand of JAQBSW010001195.1, from coordinate 27,887 downwards.
AATGACACAAAGAATTTGCCGACGTAATCCGTAAAGTAAATTAAATTGGATTTACGCCATACCAATGAGAAAAAAGCGAAACTTGCCGTTAACCAATAGTGTGCAAGTAGCCATATATTTCTATGACATGGCTATTTAAGCACGGTGAATTTACCATGCAGTTGAGTCGTCGCGTTTGCTTTCTGCTGTGCGTTACGTGTGCGTGTTGTCTGTTATCATCACCTACACTGATTTTTGGATTGGTTTCACCAACATTGGCAACATCAGTAACGCCAATCTTGTTGCTGTATAACTAAAAAGTCAAGCCAACTACTGCAGAACTTCAACGAAGTTATTCAGCGAGATTACAACGCCACAACAGAAGGAACCACAAACCAAGTCAACCCGAGCTGGTCACAAGAGTCTAGGAGTACTTCCGGATGTCATTCTGACTAAGTTAATATTGTCAGTTGGCCTTTAATAGAGCCGGTGTGGAGGTTAATTAAATTATTGGGCATAAAATAACTCCCAGTGTAAAAATAAATTAAATTTTATTTTTGGAAATTTCATGCTATTGCTGGTTTCGTAAAACAATATTGTGTTTTTTTAAAAAAATATTGCTGTTATGTCACAAAGCAATTGCCGACATATTGCGTAAATTAAATTCAATTTGATTTACTATTGAAAAAAAACGGAGCTTTCCGGTAACCAATAATTTGCAAATACCTATATAAGGTTATTTAAGCACGGTGAATTTACCATGCAAGACAGTTGTCGCGTTTGCCTTCTGCTGTGTGTTTCTCCGACGTGCTATATGCTACCTTTCACATTCGCTGATTTTTAGCCGTGCATCACACATATTGGTAATATCAGTCACGCCTATCTTGTTGCTGTACAACTAGGGAGACGAGCCAATTACTGCAGAACTTCAACGAGGTTACTCAGCGACAGATCAACGCCCCAACAGAAAGAACCACAACCCAAGTCAACCCGAGCTGGTCTCATGAGTCTAGGAGTACTTGTGGACAACACCACACTTACGGACCTTCTCGGCATTTGCCAGAGAACGCAAGTCGGGCCCTGTTTAAGGCCCCCAACAGTACTAACATCGTATTTTGGCACTATAACCGGCTTTGTAACGTCATACGGCATTACTTGAAGCTGGGGCGTTTACAAAATTGACGACCGGGCCAGGATACGAAGTATTGTTTTTTTTATATAAATAAAATTGATTTTCTTTTTCATTTAAATTAACATTGCGTGTATACGATTTTACTCTGGTCGTGGTCTTCTGCGAGAATTTTGTTGAGTATATATATATGTTTTATAGGAAGGTTTTTATTCAATCTTTCAATAGTCGTGGTCTTCTGGGGAATTTTTTTTTGGGTACATGTTCTATTCAATTTTCCTACGTACAAAATTGTACATCTTGGTGATCTCTGAACGAACATTGACTGTACGTGCTCGACAGATTCAATCTCAAAAGATTCTGTTTCAACAGTGGAAGCAGTTAGTGGGTAAGCGTTTCGTTTAAATTCTTTTTATATACATTTTGATCTTGCTTAAAAATTTATGCTTTAAATATTCCGTATGATTATTAGAATGTCAGGTCCAATTTTAGATATTGATGTTCCTGTTTGGGATGGAGATAGCGAACTATTCTTTATGCGCGTAAACTCCGCTTTCTCCCCGTTTCCAGATTATGAGAGTCATCAAAATCTGCCAAAGATTTTTGCCTAACTACCTACTGAATAGCCGCGACGGATTTATTCGAAGATTGAGGCCATTAGGAAGCTACCTTATCCCATTTTGGGTCTATAAAATGAAGTAGAATCCTTGCTGGGGCCTACAGAATCCGAACAAGTAATAAATAAATACGCGCAATTAGACATGCCAAACCTTGGTCCCATCGAGTTTTTAAGGGAATTATGCGAACGTTGGTATAAAACCAATATTTCTGACCATGATGTTAAGGTTGTTTTTAATAACAATCTTGCACGATCATTAAAACTATTCGCCAGAGAGCTTCCCAACACTCTCTTTATAGATGACTTATCTGAGAGATGTGAGTAAGAATTTAGCGTTTTGGAACCTATGGTGAATCCGTCATCCTTTTGTCTACCCCGCAGGCTGATAGGCTCTCCTCTTAAAGGACATTAGCGAACATGGCTGAAGTTCTAGAAGGATTAGCATAATTAAATCTAAGCTAATTCAACTGAATGCATTACCATAGTTCATGCCTAAAACTAATTATAACGGTAGGCGGCGATCGAGATCCCCGCAATCCTTTAGCAGATATGCCCCGAAAAACTGGTGCTATAATCACCACAATTTTTTTATTCATTCGATGTCTGTCTCTGTCGTTTCGAACAATTTCCGAATGAGTGTCAATTTCCACATTTGGCGGATGGGACAACAGAACACAGGCGCAGTGGTGCATCAGGATCGGGAAACGTCTGGCGCAGAAAGTAGAAGACCGTACTTTCTGCTCATCAACGGCATCAACGGCGCCACACGGAAGAAATCAATTACAATCCGACATTCTTGTCGACTCCTTTCGTCTACGCCAAATTTGCTACATAGGTAGACAAACGGACAATGCCAGACGCAATCACCAGTCTACTTGTTTGCATGACCTGACCAAATAGCCCAACGAACTCCTGCAACTTCTTGATTTCAGAACTGGCGAAAAATTCATCGTAGACACAGGTGCAGCAGTCTCAGTTCTCAAGGGTGATTCAATGGCCGAGATGTCGCTAGTCGTTCTACTCGCATCAACTACAGGCGAGCCCATAACTACTTATGGCTTTCCGTATCGCACACTCAATATAGGTTAACGGAGTGAATTTACTCAAAATTTCATCATTGCCGAGGTCTCACACAATATAATAGGCCTTGATTTCCTTTTGAAATTTTGGCTCATTTTTGATCTTGCTAATCAAAAGATCATTGACCCCTCTACCGAACTTTAGCAAAGTTTTTGGACACTTTCCTCCGAGTGTTTGTTGTTACAGGTCATTCAACCAACCCCAGTACATCTTTCCGCAGAGATATCTGCTACTCTTTGAATATACAAGTCACTTTTTGATCTTAACAAGTCAGAGCTACGAGTCCCCAACAGGATTCACCATAACGTCAAAGAAGGACAACCTATTGCACTCAAGAAGTGATCACTGACCCCTGCTAAAGTGAAAGCTGCCCAAGAGAAATTCTCAAGCTTTTGGAAGAGGGAATCATCAGACCAACGAAACGTTCATGGGAGTCACCACTGCACTTAATCTTAAAATCAAACTGATCGTAGAGCGTCTACAGAGATTACAGTAAGCTACATTCAGTGACAATATATTATGCAAATCCTATTCCAAATATTAACATCTTACTTGAAAAACTCAACGGCAGCAATTTCTTCTCAGTGATTGGCCTTAGACAAGCCTACCATCACATCCTTTGTGCAGGCACCTGCAGAATCGAAAAGGACTTAGCAAGAACTCCATCACTACTCGGTCACCCGAAGACGAGGAATTACCTCGACTCGCCATCAACTCGTTAGTAAATGTCACAATGCTAACGCATCCAGATTTTTAACGACTCTTTCTACTCACGAAATTTGCTTCTGAATTCGCTACTGGAGCCACTTTGGATCACGAGATCGACAGATTTCGGAAACCTATCAGTTTCTACTTGCGTACTTTCCAACCAGTAGGAACGAGATACGACACTTTTTGTCGAGAACTCCTCGCTATCCACGACGCAGTGCGCCATTTTATCAGGATTAGTGGCAGTAGCAGATTTGTTGTTTTCACAGATCATGCACCATTAGTTAGCGCATTTCGAAGCGCAACTTCAACTATCACCAAGTACCCTGCCAGAGTGAAAAGACAGATTTCACGTCTAAGCGAATGGCAATTTGACATCTTTCACGTCAAGGGTGAACAAAACTTCATTGCAGATGCCCTTTCCAGGCCAGACGTCTCGCTACAACCACCTTAGCCGTCGCCATTCACTGTAAACTCCGTGACACTCAGTGAACCTGCACTAACGCCATTCCTCCTGCAAACGGAACAGCGCGGTGACATTCACATTCAAAGATCAATAGCCCGTCACCCAACCAAGTCCATATGCCGTTTCTGGGAAGGCTTACCAATTATTTACTTCACGGTACGCAGCTCAACGAGCCAGTTATGTCGACTAGCCTTCAAAGAAACGTTTTTGATTCAATTCACTCAATTTCTCACCCATGAAGCAAAGCGATTGTCGGACTTCTCACAGATCGTTTCTGGAATCACAGACTAAGACAGAACGCTAAACGATGGGTCTCCGAGTGTGCCATTTGCCAAAAAAAAGATCACACGACACACTCGTTCTAAATCGCAACATTTCCGAACTACTTCTCGCCTAGCCATCGTTCACATCGGTATAGTTCATCTGACAAAGTTTCAAGGTTTCAGCTACCTTCTACATAGTATTGATAGATTTACACGGTGGCCTGCGACATTACCTCTTGGTACCATTTCTGCAGACGATGTAACTAACGGTTTTATCTCTGCATGGATATCCAATTATGGTGTTCCCAATGAGGTCATCACGGACAGAGGCACTTGCTTCTCATCTGATCGTTTCAAAACCACCTTGCGGTACATGGGATGCACCTTACGCCAGACGACTGCCTACCATCCCCAAGCTAACGGTATGGTAGAAAGAATGCATAGGGAACTCAAAGCTGCTTTAGCATTCTCGTCCATTAATGGCAACTGGTTCGATGCACCACAGCTGCAATAGAGTACTCTTTCGGAACACCACTGCTGTTGCACCACTACAACCGAAATATCGCGATCCTTACCCGATTTTGCTCAGACAACCCAAATACTTCATTATTATGCAAGGCGCAACACCAACGTCAGTAAGCATAGGCAGGTTGAAACCGTTTATCGAACCGCCTGATTCTGAGAGCTGTCAACCTCCTACACACGTCGCAGGCTCCATCTGCCCACAATTTCAATACCCTGCTTTGCATAACGCGTAATTGATATATTTTTTAAAATTAACTTTTCGTTATTCTATGTACCAAAATTTTTAACTTTACGTTATTTTTCGCATTTATCTAATGTGACATAACCAGCTGTTCTTGGCTAACAATTGTGTAGCACTTTTGAGCTGTTCTTTTGTATTATGCCATCTCGGAGGCAATGTTCAAGTACATTTTTTGCAGTTACCTTTGATTTTCATGTATATATTTTTACATTATAATGTATGTCTCACACCTGGCATCATACTACCTATTTTGCAATGACCAGCTACTTGGAGCTAACGCATCGTATAGCAACATTAAGTAGTTATTAGCTTCATATCATGGTATAGGCCACTTTCAATGCATATCTTAACTTCATCAATTGCACAGAGACGACTCTACACATATGATGACCACAACGTCGAGCACATATACTAGCTCCTTTGGTCGTATACAATCACATTGATGACGATCCAGCCTGCCTAGGTTTTAACTTAAACCTGGGAACTTCAGTGGCAATTTACCTCGAAATCCTCACGCTGCGTCTCCCAAATCTTACACTGCTCTATTTTGCCTCACGCGGTATGACCGGCCACTAGAGCTAACAATTTGTGTAGCAGTTCCTAGTGGTTACTTGGCATCATATCATTGTTGAAGCAACCAACAAGCATACTTAAGCCCAGCATTTATGGTACATTAATATTTTTGCTTAACTTGGTTCGAACTCTGTCATGCATTTCTTATCTAGCCTCGCAGAGAGGAATATTTCTTTTCCTTTTTTTCAGAGAGGAAAGTGATGTAACGACACAAGAAATTGCCGACATGCTGCGAAAATTAAATTCAGTTCAATTTACGTTGCGCCAATGAGAAAAAAGCGAAACTTGCCGTTAACCAATAATGTGCAAGTAGCCATATATGGCTATTACATGGTCATTTAAGCACGGTGAATTTACCATGCAATTCAGTTGTCGCTTTTACCTTCTGCTGTGCGTGTCTCCGACGTGCTGTCTCCAACCTTTCGCACACGCTGATTTTTGGCCTTGCTTTACCAACTTTGGCAACATCAGTAACGCCAATCTTGTTGCTGTACAACTAGAGAGACGAGCCAATTACTGCAGAACTTCAACAAAGTTACTCAGCGAGATTCTAACGCCACAACAGAAGGAACCACAACCCAAGTCAACCCGAGCTTGTCTCATACTCTAGGAGTACTTTTGGACAACATCACACTGACGGACCTTCTCGGCATTTGCGAGTGTGATAGTTAATTTAATTATTGGACATCAATTAACTCCTTATATAAAAAATAAATCAAATTTGATTTTTGGAAATTGATGTTATCGCTAGTTTCGTAAAACAATATTGTGTTTTTAAAAAAATATTTTAAATTTTTGGAAGTTCTTTTGTTCATATTGTCGAAGTTTTTCACTTGTCTTTTGGAGGGTTGATAAGAGAGTTTTATCTGAGTTGCTGAATTGCACAAGCGGAACACTGCGTGGTTCCATCTGCGATATCTTGGCTAATAAATAATTTTAATCCACTCATAAATTGTTCTTATTACTCATCATTCAGAAGGATCTCAAATTTGCTTCAGGTGTGGAGGATGTTGAATCCTCCGCCTTATATAAAATGACCTTGAATGATAAATTTAAACTACCATAGCTGATTGTAACAACTTTATTTAAAAAGAATTTTTTCTTTTTATTTTCCAGAACATTCTTTGTTTAAAGACTTGATTTTTAAAATTGTGCGCTATTTTCAGTTTTTGAGTATCTCGCTTCAAACCTGGTGTTGAATTTTCGTCTGCTGCATTTTAACATTTCTTTCCATAATAAACGATTACAACATTGTACAATAAACATCTTCCAATCAATTGCCTTGTGTTCTGATATAATATAGCACTGAGGAGGAGCCTTGGAACAGGTATAATTGTTTTATTTGTGGGTCACGTACACATCAAAACAGATTATTGCTGGCATAGCAGCTGTCCGACTTTCACCTTCCGATTTGCCATTGTAAGTGTCAATTTAATTATTAAAACTTTTGATCATGGATACCGATATTAAGTATGAGGACACATGCAAGTTAGTGCAGGACATAGCGGACTTGAATTTAAATGACACTAGCAATAATATAAGCATATTAGATTCTACTGTGAATTTTAGGACTTCCAGCGAACTGGCATCTATGGGGCTTACAGACACGGATAGGTTAGGGGCCTCAACAAAATTTGGCGACCGCGCCAGGATCGGATCCCTGTACATTAGTATTATCTAAAAGACCGGGATATGTTCGTAAGCTCATGAGTGGCAAGTGGTTGTTATGCGAAACATCTAGAAGTCAACCACGACCATATGTGCCATTGGAGTTACGGGCCAAGATTATCCAAGTGTTGCATGACATGGGTCATCCATCCATTAAAGCCACCATTCGATTGATCAACGACAGATACGTATGGCCGCACATGTCTAAAGACATACGGGTATGGGTAAGAGCCTGTGCCAAGTGTCAAACGTGTAAGGTGTGGAGACATACCAGAACCGAGATAAAGAACATTGGAATACCAAATGGACGGTTCAGACACGTACACATAGACATTGTTGAGATGCCTGAAGTAAACGGAAACAAATACTTGCTGACTATGGTAGATAGATTTAGTCGTCAATTTGAAGTGGCGATTTTAAAAGACATGACAGCGCAAGAAGTTTTGTTCGCGTTTCTACATAATTGGATATCGCGTTATGGTGTTCCGGAAAAGGTCACTAGTGATCGTGGTAGTCAATTTATGTCAGAGCTTTTCGTAAGATCCCTCAACATCATGGGAACCACTATAATACATACTAGCGCGTATAACCCACGAGCGAATGGGATGGTAGAAAGGCTACATCGTGAACTGAAAGCTGCATTAAGGTGTACAAGTGGAACAAGCTGGATACACGATCTTCCTATAGTACTACTCGCCATGCGCAACAGATATAGGCACAATTAGGAACTTCCATAGCAGAATTGGTTTATGGAGAACCATTAAGGTGCCTGGAGATCTTCTAATAGAAACTCCAAGTAGTCTTGATTGGGCTTCTAGTTATGTAGATTGGTTTGTAGGAGCACTTAGAGACAAGATGTGTCGTTTGGCCCCAACCAAGACTAGAAAACCTAAAACTAAATGCTGTGTCCTCCGATTTAAAATCGGCTTCGCATGTATATATAACTAATGAGAATAGGAAGAACTGCCTAACACCATTTTACAAAGGACCTTACAAGGTCAAGAAGATGACTGACAAGAATGTCATCATAGAAATAAATGGCATTGAGGATTGTGTTACGGCGGATCGCTGTATTCCCCAGTTTATCTGGATTGACGGTGTGACCGAATTAAAAGATGCGTCGAATGACCGTTCCATGGGCGAATCTGAGGTGTGCAATCCCATCGTGCAGACACATAATGAAATGCAGCAATTGGAAAAACCGTTGTCTAACATATCAAAATCTTATTCTACTGAATCACAGCATGAAAATTATTTGTCGACACCAGATGATATTGAAGAACCAGCGAATGTTATATCGGGTTAGATGACGACGTCAGGGGCGCCAGTATGCACAAAACGTTCTGGAAGAATACATCGTCAGCCGAAGAACGATGATTACATCTACTATTAGTCGTTCCTCTCTTTTTTTGAGAAGGTGGTGTATGTGGAGGATGTTGAATCCTCCGCCTTATATAAAATGACCTTGAATGATAAATTTAAACCACCATAGCTGATTGTAACAACTTTATTTAAAAAGAATTTTTTTTCTTTTTATTTTCCAGAACATTCTTTGTTTAAAGACTTGATTTTTAAAATTGTGCGCTATTTTTAAGTTTTTGAGTATCTCGCTTCAAACCTGGTATTGAAATTTCGTCTGCTGCATTTTAACATTTCTTTCCATAATAAACGATTACAACATTATAAAATAAACTCTCCCATCAATTGCCTTGTGTTCTGATATAATATAACACTGAGGAGGAGCCTAGGAACAGGTATAATTGTTTTAGTTGTGGGTCACGTACAGATCAAAACAGATTATTGCTGGCATAGCAGCTGTCCGACTCTCACCTTCCGATTGCCATTGTAAGTGTCAATTTAATTATTAAAACTTTTGATCATGAGTACCGATATTAAGTATGAGGACACATGCAAGTTAGTGCAGGACATATCGGACTTGAATTTAAATGACACTAGCAATAATATAAGCATATCAGATTCTACTGTGAATTTTAGGTCTTCCAGCGAACTGGCATCTATGGGGCTTAGAGACACGGATAGGTTAGGGGCCTCAACACAGGTGCCAACATTGGATATTTGTATTTTTATAATGAATATCTTTATTTGGATTCAAACCACATGTTCCATCAAATAAAAAAAAATTAGAAATGTACAATATAAAAAGATATCATCATATATATGTACAATTAGTTGTACTGTAATTTGTCAACAACAGTTCGGCTGTAAGAATTATAGATTCATCATCAAAAATAGGAAAAATTAAGGTATAATTCAGGTGTATTACACCAAAATTGAGAACCATGACTAGCAATTGATTATGTATTGTTGACTAACATGAAGATATAGTGCATAACATTTCAATTATAATAATACAAAACCTGGAAATAAAAATGTCAAGAAAATCTGTTTCCGATACAATTATCCTTGTCTTTTATTCAACCATGAGAAAGTATTTTCATAATCAAAATAAAAAATATCAGCAGGACTGTAGACTTTTTCTAGATCAGTAGATAAAAATTTAAAAGACATCTTAGATGGAGGCGTTCCTCTAAACCCCTTTGGCAATTGGTTATATATTTTGTAGATTTTCGAAAAAGAGAATAACTTGCTCGCAACATTCCCCACCAAAGGAGGAGATATTGCCAAATGTCCAGATCTAGTTCCAACTTCATGACTCTTTCTTATCGGATTCATATAGGCGCCAGTCCACTGGTTCCAATGGAAAACTTTTATGCAATAGCTCATCCTCCGAAACCATAAAGTTTGCGGTGATACAAACTGTAATCTAGTGGCGTATATAGTGCAGGAGAAAGGACTAATTTGTTTCACAACTTTTCTTTGTACAGCTTCTATCTTATTTGACAAACCCTTTGTTAAAGGATTCCAAGTAGCGGCAGCATATTCTAGTATCGGTCTAATCCATATTATAAACATTTTAAATTTTATGTCATTTGATAAGATGTTTCTATTTATTAATGCCCATCTGTTCTTGGCACTGCTTACTATCCTTTCAATATGTCTCTCAACAGAAGCTGTACATTGAATAGTTATGCTAAATCCTTAATTTCTTGCATAAGTTTAATCTCAAAAACATCATTAATCACAGCATCAGGAAAATAAACAGTTAAATTCTGTTCTGTTACCTATTTTTAAAGCTCTCGTCTTTTTACTGTTTATTCTCAGCCCTAGTGTTATCAAATGTCTTCTTAAATCATACACATCTAGTTTCACATTGTTTTGGAGAATTCGACATTTTTTGGATCAATTGGAAAGATTATTTTTAAATCATCAGCTAATTTGCAAACTCGACCGTTAAGGATCTTAGTTTCCATATGTGCAAATACGATTTTAAATAAAATTGGCCCCAAACTTGATCCCTGTGGAATTCCACTCGTTACTCTTTTCGATTTTGATATCATATTGTTTACTTGAATACTCATTCTTCGATTATAAAAATAGTATCTAAGTAATCTTAAAATATTCAGATCAATATTCAATAAATTAATCGCATTCAAAATAGCATCAAAATATATAGAGTCAAAAGCTTTTGAGACATCTATAAATACAATTAATGCATCTAACTTTTTATCATCTAATGTAATTACATGTTTCCACATAGAGAGAATATTAGTAGTTGTCGACCTGTCTTTCGTAAAGCCATGTTGGCATATATCGAAATCAGCCGGCAGCATACGTTCTAAATGATCAAGTATCAATCGTTCTATTATCTTCAAAAACGAAGGGATAATAGAGATTAATCTGTAATCACTGGCACACGTTGACTTACTTACTTTTGGCAAAGGTTTAGCTACTATTGTTAGTATATCGATTGGTAATTTCCCATTCTTCAAAATTCTATTTATAAAATTGCAGAGCGCATTCATAAAATTTAAAGGTAATTGAAGTAGGTTATCAATCGATATACCAAGGTGATCTTTTTTTTGATTTTATTTTTAACATTAATTCTATCAATGCATCACTGTCAATAATAAGTCCTAGATTCTGGTTTCCCGAAGGATCCGGTAGATCAATAAAATTGCTTTCGTTCTGTGGATTACATAACAAGTTGCCAAATACTTCATCCAATTCACAGAGAAATTCATAATCAGTTTTACCCACAGGTAATATAAGGTTTAATTTTTCCTTATATTTACCGTAGTCTGTGAGGAGTTTGTATCCTAGTCTAGGATTACTCTTCAGTTTAGCCAAAATAATTCTCTCTGATCTTTGACGGTTACCGCCGTATCGTTCTGTAATCTGTGGATATCAGCGTATCCCGGTAAGCTTAATTAATATAATATATAAATTGCAAGAAATTTAATCATAATACCATGGCTGGCTAAATAAATATTGAGGATTCAGAGCAGTTAGCAAGTGGACTTAAGGAATGTAGTTTAAAAGATAGTTCAGAGGAACTTAAGTGTTCCAAAATAGATGATCATACCGCATATATGGATTATCCGGGCCTGGAAACAGAGGCTCTTTTATGGTAGTGACCAAAGGGCCTCTACATGAGAAAACGCAAGGCCGGCCCTGTTAAAGGCCCAAACCGTACTAACTTCTTATTTTATGGCATTCTAACCGAATTTGTAACGTCGTACAACATTTACTTGAAACTGGACGTTTACACCATATTTTAATTTATAAACTTGATGTTGGCAATATTCTGTAAGAAACGTGATTTCTCAGTCTTATAATTTGCTTACTTTTTATTAATACCTTTCATTAATAGTTTTATAATTATTAATGTTTTCTTTTGGCATTGCCCTGATATGCTTTCTAGTGGTTTTAATCTTACAATTAAATTTCATTTTTGTATTTTTTGTTTTTGTTTAGTATATTGTTTCCCCCTTTCCTTTGCTTTAGCTTTTATAGTGTAACGACACAAATCAATCGCCGACATATGGCGTAAATTAAATTCAAATTTATTTACGTTGCACCAATGAGAAAAAAGCAAATTGCCGTTTAACCACGTTTAACCACGTTTAACCAATAGTATGCAAGTACACATATTGCATGCTATTTAAGCACGGTAATTTACCATGCAAGTCAGTGGTGGCATTTGCCTTCTACCTGCTTCACGCGTGTGCGTTCTGTCGGCTGTCAATACGTGTGCGCGTCGGCTGTCAATACGTGTGCGCTCTGTCGGCTGTCAATACCTACGCTGGTGATTTGATAGTTTCACCAACAACTAACTACATCCGTGACTCATCTTGTTGCGGGATACCGGAGAGACGAGCCAATTGAGTGCAGGACCTGCAGGACACCATCCACAACGCGATCACAGCTCAACCACGGGAGCGACAACTCAACCAGAGTCCACTCAAGGCTCTAGGACATCTTCAACTCTGAAGACTTCAAGAGAACGCATTACCAGGCCCTCTTAAGGGCCCCCATATCAGTAACTAATCTCTATTCAGAGCACCTTAACCGAGTTTGTAACGTCGTACGGCATTTACTTGAAGCCGTGGCGTTTACAAAATTGGCGACCGCGCCAGGATATTGATTATTGTTCTGATTTTTTTAGTATAAATAAAATTGACTTCCTTTTTCATCTATATGGGATAAAAATCGATTAAGATTTGCGTGATCGTGATCATCTGTGAATTTTTTTGGGTATATATATATATTCGTGGTTTATGTTTGGGGATATAAAAATAGATTGACATTTGTGTTTTCTTTACCCTGAACGTGGATTTCTGGGAAATCTGTTGGGTATATATATTCGTGGATTTGTGGGGATAATAATAACACATCGGCATCAAAGGCCAACGGGGCCTTTGTTCATCATTTCTACGTACAAAACGGCACCGTACGTACTCAACAACTCAACTTCGGATTTTTGGAAACAGTGACTTTTTTTGCTCTTATTCAACTGTGGAAGCTGTTTGTGGGTAAACGTTTCGTTAAAGTATATTTATATATTTTCATATTGCTTTTAATTTATGCTTTTAAGATCCCGTAAGATTGTTAAAATGTCAGGTCCAATTTTAGATATTGATGTTCCTGTTTGGGATGGAGATAGTGAGTTATTTTTTATGCGCGTAGACTCCGCTTTCTCCCCGTTTCCTGATTATGACAGTCATCAAAAACTGTCAAAGGTTTTTGCTAAACTACCTTCTGAATTGCAGCGACGGATTTATCCTAAGCTTGAGGCCATTAGGAAGCTACCTAATCCCATTTTGGGCCTACAAAACGAGGTAGAATCCTTGCTTGGACCCACGGAAACTGAGCAGATAATAAACAAATATGCGCAGTTAGATATGCCAAATATTGGCCCCATAGAAACATTGAGGGAATTACTGAAACGTTGGTATAAATCCAACATTTCTGACCATGAGGCTAAGATTGTTTTTATTAACAATCTTCCCCAACCATTAAAACTCTTTGCCAGACAGCTCCCCAACACTCTCTCTATAGATGACTTATCTGAGAGATGTGAGTTAGAATATAGGGTTTTGGAACCCAAAGTGAATCCATCATCCTTTTCTTCACCCCGCAAGATGATAGAATCTCCTCTTTAGAGAGAACAGTGGCGAACATGGCCAAAGTTCTAGAAGGATTGGCCATTACCAAATCCGAGATAAATTAAGTGAATGCTCGACCAAAATTCGTTTCCAAGTCAAATTATAATGGTAGGCGGCGATCGAGATCTCCGCAATCCTTTAATAAATATGCTCCAAAGAACTGGTGTTATAACCACCAGAAGTTTTTTATGCTTGCCAAGTTTGTCTTTGTCGTTCCGAAGAATTTCCGAATGAGTGTCAATTTCCACAGCTGACGGAGAGGACAACAGACCGCAGGCACAAGGGTGCATCAGTATCGGGAAACGTCTGGCGCAGGAAGTAGAAGACCGTACTTTCTGCACATCAACGGCATCAACAGCGCTACAGGGAAGAAGCAAACTACAATCCGACATCCCTGTCGACTCTTTTCGTCCACACCGAATTTTTCACATAGAGAACCAAACAGACAATGCCGGTCGCAATCACCAGCCTACTTGTTTGCATGACCCGGCCAAACAGCCAAACGAACTTCTGCACCTTCTTGATTTCAAAACTGGCGAAGAGTACATCGTAGACACAGGTGCGGCAGTCTCAGTTCTCAAAGGTGATTCAATGGCCGAGATGTCGCTAGGCGTTCTTCTCGCAACAGCTACAGGCGAGCCCATACCAACTTATGGCTGCCAATACCGCACACTCAACATAGGTCTACGACGTGAATTTTCCCACAACTTCATCATTGCCAAGGTCTCACATAATATAATAGGCCTTGATTTCCTTCTAAAATTTCGGCTCATTGTTGATCTTGCCAATCAAAAGATCATCGACCCCTCCACCGGACTTGAACAAAGCTTTTGGACACTTGCCTCCGAGCGTTTGGAGTTTCAGGTCATTCAACCAACCCCAGTGCATCATTCAGCAGAGATATCAGCAGCTCTTTGAAAATACAAATCGCTTTTCGATCTTAACAAGTCAGAGCTACGAGTCTCCAACACGATGCATCATATCGTCACAAAAGGACAACCTATTGCACTCAAGAAGCGACCACTGGCTCCTGCTAAGCTGAAAGCTGCCCAAGAAGAATTCTCAAGGCTTTTGGAAGAAGGAATCATCAGACCATCAAAAAGTTCATGGGCGTCACCACTGCACTTAGTCTCAAAATCAAACGGATCGTACAGAGCCTGTGGAGACTACCGTAAGCTAAATTCAGTGACAAAATCTGATGCATATCCTATTCCAAATATCAACACTTTACTTGAAAAACTCAACGGCAGCAATTTCTTCTCAGTGATTGACCTCAGACAAGCGTACCATCACATACCGGTAGCACCAGAGGATATCGAGAAAACTGCAGTCATCACTCCATTTGGCCTTTTTGAATATCTTTACATGCCTTTTGGACTCAAGTGTGCTACTCAGACATTTCAAAGATTCATAGACAACATACTTCGCGACGACTCTGCTTATTGTATGTCATATCTAGATGACATTATGGTATTCAGTCCAGATCTAGAATCTCATGCGAAACATCTACGAAATGTCCTCTCACGCTTATCCAACCACGGACTCAAGATCAACTGTGACAAGACGCAGATTGCAACTTCATCCGTCGACTTCTTAGGGCATCGTATCACGGCCCAAGGTATTCAACCGTTGCCGTCAAAGACGAATTCAATCAAGAATATCAAGTCACCAAGGACTTTGAGCGATTTGCAGAAAATCCTGGGAGTACTAAACTATTATCGCAAGTTCCTTCCAGGCCTTTCAAAACAACTTTATCCTTTGTGCAGGCACCTGCGGAACCGAAAAGGACTTAGCAAGAATTCCATCATTGCTTGGTCATCCGAAGACGAGGAATTACTTCGACTTGCCATCAACTCGTTAGCAAATGCCACAATGCTAACGCATCCAGATTTCGAAAAGCCATTTCTACTCACGACAGATGCTTCTGAATTCGCTATTGGAGCCACTTTGGAACAAGAGATCGACGGAGTTCGGAAGCCTATCAGTTTCTACTCGCGTACTCTCCAACCAGTAGAAACGAGGTACGACACTTTCGGCCGAGAACTTCTCGCCATCCACGACGCAGTGCGCCATTTTATCAGCATCATTGGCAGTAGCAGATTTGTTGTTTTCACAGATCATGCACCACTAGTTAGCGCACTTCGAAACGCAACTTCATCTATCGCCAAGTACCCTGCCAGAGTGGAAAGACAGCTTTCTCGTCTAAGCGAATAGCAATTTGACGTCTTTCACGTCAAGGGCAAACAGAACTTCATTGCAGATGCCCTGTCTAGGCCAGACGTCTCTCTACAACCACCTTCGCCGTCACCATTCACTGTCAACTCCGTGGCACTCAGTGAACCTGCACTAACGCCAACTCTCCTGCGAACTGAACAACGCGGTGACATTCACATTCAAAGATCAATAGCCCGTCACCCAACCAAGTTCATATGCCGTCTGTGGGAAGGCTTACCAATTGTTTACTTCACGGGTACGCAGCCCAACAAGCCAGTTCTGCCGACCAGCCTTCAGAGAAAAGTTTTCGATTCAATTCACTCAATTTCTCACCCAGGAAGCCAAGCGACTGTCCGACTTCTTACAGATCGTTTCTGGGGTCACAGACTTAGGCAGAATGTTAAACGATGGGTCTCAGAGTGTGCAATTTGTCAGAAAAACAAGATCACACGACACACTCGTTCTAAGTTGCAACATTTTCGGTCTACTTCTCGCCTAGCCATCGTCCACATCGACATAGTTCATCTGACAAAGGTTCAAGGTTTCAGCTACCTTCTAACTATGATCGATAGATTTACACGGTGGCCTGCGGCATTACCTCTTGGCACCATTTCTGCAGACGAAGTAACTAACGGTTTTATCTCTGCATGGATATCCAATTATGGTGTTCCCAATGAGGTCATCACGGACAGAGGCACTTGCTTCTCATCTGATCGTTTCAAAACCACCTTGCGGTACATGGGATGCATCTTACGCCAGACGACTGCCTACCATCCCCAAGCTAATGGCATGGTAGAGAGAATGCATAGGGAACTCAAAGCAGCTTTAGCATCCTCGTCCATTAATGGCAACTGGGTCGATGCACTACCTTTAGTTCTGCTGGCCATGCGTTCCCGTACTCGTGAATCCATTAAAACGTCTGCGTCACAACTCTTGTATGGCATGGATCTACGCCTGCCTAGTCAGCTCCCACGTCTACTACCGGCACAAGATGACCCACAAAACGAAGCTACCCGCCTTCGACTTCATTTCGGTAACATGTCCGAACAGCAGCCGAGACACACGCCTCGTCCAGTCTTCGTTCACCCACAGCTCCACAGCTGCAAGAGAGTACTCGTTCGCAACAATAATGCTGTTGCACCACTACAACCCAAGTATCGCGGTCCTTACCCGATTTTACTAAGACAGCCAAAATACTTCATCATTATGCAAGGCGCTACACCGACATCAGTAAGCATAGACAGGTTAAAACCGTTTATCGAACCACCTGATCCTGAGAGCGTTCAACCTTCTACACACGTCTCAGGCTCCGTCTGCCCACAATCTCAACCTGCTTTGTATAACGCGTAATTAATTTTTTTTAAACATTAACATTTAACTATAAAATTTTTTTTAACCTTACGTTAATTTTCGTATTTGTCTCACGTGGCATAACCAGCTGTTCTTAGCTAACAATTGTGTAGCATTTTTGAACAGTTCTTTGGTATTATGCCATCTCTGAGGCAATGTTCGTGTACATATTTTTATGCAGTTACCTTTGATTTTAATGTATATATTTTTACATTATAATGTATTTCTCACACATGACATTACACTGCCTATTTTGGTATGACCAGCTACTTAGAGCTAACGCTTTCGTGTAGCAACACTAAGTAGTGATCAGCTTCATATCATGGTACAGGCCACTTTCAATGCATATCTCAACTTTATCTATTTCACAAAGACCACTCTACAAATGTCATGACCACAACGTCGAGCACTCTAGCTCCTTTGGTCGTATACAAACACATTGACAACGATCCAACCTGCTTAGGTTTTAACTTAAACCTGGCAAATTCAGAGGCGATTTACCTCGAAATCTTCACGCTGCGGCTCCAAAAAACTTACACTGCTCTATTTTGCCTCACGTGCTATGACCGTCCACTAGAGCTAACAATTTGTGTAGCAATTCCTAGTGGTTACCTGGCATCATATCATTGTTGAAGCAACCAACAAGCATATTTAAGCCCAGCACTTATGGTTCATCATATTTTTGCTTAACTTGGTTCGAACTCTGTCATGCATTTCTTATCTAGCCTCGCAGAGAGGAATATTTTTTCTTTTTTTTCAGAGAGGAAAGTGTTGTAACGACACAAATCAATCGCCGACATATTGCGTAAATTAAATTCAAATTTATTTACGTTGCACCAATGAGAAAAAAGCAAATTGCCGTTTAACCACGTTTAACCACGTTTAACCAATAGTATGCAAGTACACATATTGCATGCTATTTAAGCACGGTAATTTACCATGCAAGTCAGTTGTGGCATTTGCCTTCTACCTGCTTCACGCGTGTGCGTTCTGTCGGCTGTCAATATGTGTGCGCTCTGTCGGCTGTCAATACCTACGCTGGTGATTTGATGGTTTCACCAACAACTAACTACATCCGTGACTCATCTTGTTGCGGGATACCGGAGAGACGAGCCAATTGAGTGCAGGACCTGCAGGACACCATCCACAACGCGATCACAGCTCAACCACGGGAGCGAAAACTCAACCAGAGTCCACCCAAGGCTCTAGGACATCTTCAACTCTGAAGACTTAAAGCGAACGCATTACCAGGCCCTCTTAAGGGCCCCCATATCAGTAACTAATCTCTATTCAGAGCACCTTAACCGAGTTTGTAACGTCGTACGGCATTTACTTGAAGCCGGGGCGTTTACAATAGTGTAACGACACAAATCAATCGCCGACATATTGCGTAGAATAGAATAGAATAGAATATCTTTATTTGGATTCAAACCACACATATTCCATCAAATTGTAACACGCGGCTCCGTGTTACAACCCAACGAAGGTCAATTTTTACAAACGCTGTGCTCTTTAAGGTAAAATATTCTAACTCTGTCCTTAAACAATATTTCTCTTAGCTGTGATTTTAGGAACAATCTCTTTTAGTCTCAAGCAGTTTCAATCGATATTTATTGAACTGCAATTTTATTTGTAATTAATAGTGTTTTTATAAAATAGACAGAACCGCGCGCGATCCGCGAGGATCACGCGGTGGACTATTGTGTCGCTGCAGATTTATTCCGCTCAGTTGGAATTTTAACAATTTTTACTGTTGTCAGTTAATTGTGCCATTCAGAATTTAAGAAAATAATAGATTATAATAATGACATGAACTAAATATTCGTGAGTTTTTGGTCATTGAAGTCTTTATGGGGCTTGCTCCTTCATTTTAGTGATTGCTTTTAACGATGACTTTTTACATATCTTCATATGTTTTAAATCGATGATAAAAATACAATTCAATTCAGACATTTGTGTAAGAATAACTACTTGTGTGCAAAACATTTTTCTTTATAAACATAAATCATTTTAATCTTTGCCGTCTAGGAGACGGACAATTTAGTTTAACTGTGAATGGTGTTTAAGACCTATTTTTGCATAAAAATCTATTTTTACAGCTGACTAACATATATTCAATTTGGACTAACGGTGAATTATATTGCTATTTGCAACATTATATCTAATATTTGTATGACCAGATGTTTTGCCTTTTCTCATCAACCATCCGAAAAAGATCAGAGACTGATTAGGTGCACGGGTAGTAATAATAGCCACCATTGATATGTAGGACAGGTATAGAATCATGATCTAGATAGAAACCCCGCAAAAAACCCCTACATAAATGGTGCCCCGGTTCGTCGAACTCACAGCCAGTAAGGAATTAATAAACATCTATATTTTGAAAAAATCAAGCCTCGGAAACGGCTGCACATTCCCGCGCACAGTTCAAGTGGGCGCGGTCACCCTCAACAACTCAGGAGGATCCGCCCATGGAAGGTTCGGAAGACGGGTGGGGTCAGCCTACTCGGCAGCAGTAAGGGCTGAGCACCCCAAGATTGTTGGCCGCTCCACGTCTGATGGCTCGAAGCACGTTGCTTTCGCGGTTGAGCTCAATCAAACTATTGTTTTTATGGCGACGGGTCCAGTAAAGTCATGCTTTAAACGCCAAAATTCCAGCAATCAGTCTCATCGTCAGTTCCCACTATCAACAAACTTTTTCATCTGTGATGTAACCTCTGGCGAATTATTTCTCATAGACACTGGATCAGATGTAAGCTTACTACGCCACAATTATCTCGAACCCACCCACCCAGTCGACACCAGCAGTCTGACATGCGCCAATGGCTCCAACATAGCGACGTTTGGGGTACGAGTACACACAATCTCGTTCTCCAACTCAAAAAGATGTTTCAAATATCCGTTCATCATCGACAACACGACATGAAACATCATTGGACGTGACTTTCTCGAACACTTCGACCTAACCATCCGTCCAAGAACGCGAGAAATAGAGGAGCCAGTATCAGTGTTGACAGAACCAAAATCAGTCGTTATACGGCATGAAAGAGCAATAACATTTACTGTAAGGTTAGCCCACTTCATTGTGTACTAATTTTCACTGTCGGGGGGGTGTATGTAACACGCGGCTCCGTGTTACAACCCAACGAAGGTCAATTTTTACAAACGCTGTGCTCTTTAAGGTCAAATATTCTAACTCTGTCCTTAAACAATATTTCTCTTAGCTGTGATTTTAGAAACAATCTCTTTTAGTCTCAAGCAGTTTTAATCGATATTTCTTGAACTGCAATTTTATTTGTAATTAATAGTGTTTTTATAAAATAGACAGAACCGCGCGCGATCCGCGAGGATCACGCGGTGGCCTGTTGTGTCATTGCGGATTTATTTCACTTAATTTAGTGTCCACATAGAAGAATGGATTAATAGTTTGACATGAACTGAAAATATTACAAGTAGTAAGCTAAAGCTTTGTTAGTTTTTTATCATTGAAGTCTTTAAACAATTTACATCTTCATTTTTAATGATAACTTTTAACGATGATTTTTACATGTCATCATATGTTTCAGTCGATGGTATAAATACAATTCTGTTCAGACATTTGTGTAACAATAACCACTTGTGTGCAAAACATTTTCTCTATAAACATAAATCAATTTTACTATGTTCATATTATCATGTATTTTCAATCATATGACTATATTCATGCAAATCCAGACATTTGTGCTAAACATTTCGCTTTATAGACATAAATCACTTTATATTTATATGTGCTACATTGTGTGGAATATATACATGAAACATTTCTTCGGCCTTCTAATATTAACCATCTGAAAAGGAACAGACTGATTGAATGCTCGGGTACTAACAATAGCAACCATTGATAAGTAGTAGGGGTACAAAAAGAGGAACGAGATAGCAACAGCGAAAAGTACCCCTACAATATAATGCATAACATTTCAGTTTTAATAATACAAAATTTGAAGATAGAATCTCGAGAAATTATGTTGCTGGAAAACAATTAATCCCTTTGAAATGTTGTTGCGGTGTGTACAATTCAATTAATTCAATGCCGCGTTTTGCGTACGCGGGTAATAGTTGTACACGGGCAGTTACACAAAGATCCGATTCTTCACACTTTCCGATTTTGTTTTGTCTTTGATCGGGTTGAATTCTTCTTTTTTCAACTGAAAATGTGGTTCTATCACATCTTTGTTTACTGGCGACGTTTCGGTGCCTACTTTCCAGCACCATCCTCAGGCAACACAACACTGATCACAATAGCAGATTTAAGCAAATGTGGTAACCTCGTTCCAAAACCATTCTATTTATATATAATTGACTCAACACTATTTTTAATCATAGAATTTGTCTCAGTAACTAAACTCAATATATAACTATTTATAATTAGCAGACCAATCATTACCTCACCTATCTCAAATTCCCGGTATACGTAATCTCATCTCGTATGCAGAATATTGTAAGGGAGAGAGACAGTATCGAACCTTTTGTTATTTGTTATAACTGTATTGCTACTATGCCACGGTAATCAAAATTCAAAATGATAAAAAACTAAAACCTTGAATGTCATATATTGTATTTTATTTAAAGCCGGGAACTCTAATGTATACAATGGTGTATGAGGTATTGCGCACATAGCAACAAATTAGTTCAAATATGGAGCAGCAAGTTTCGTAGATGGATGGAGAGTGAATGTCATAGCGACGCTTAGGTGAAAGATTAAAGAGAGAAAGAGAGAGATAGTATGGACAACTAACGTTTTTCAAAAAACTAATCGTAAGCACAATGTGAAGTTAATCAACTCATAGAAATAATTGCATAAGACTATTTGCTCATATGACTAAAATAATTCATTATATCTATATACATATATATCTAAATATAATATCGTAACACCTTTATATATATATATATATATTTAGAAGAAGGACCATTGTTAATTGTTAAACATGAATATTTTCTATTCTTACTATATATTTATTACGTTAGTCACACCTTATATCAATATATAAAATACATGTCAATATGTATAAAAACATATATATGGATATAAGCAACAGTATGAGTCCAACCTCCCTAATCATATATATATATATATATATATATATATATATATATATATATACATTAGCAATAAATATTTATTAGTTATGCACACCTTATATTATATAAAATACATAATAATAATAATAATAATAATAATAATAATAATAATAATAATAATAATAATAATAATAATAATAATAATAATACATTTATTTGGCATCAAAGGCCAACTGGCCCAATCATTGAAATAGCAAATCAAGGGTAGGATATGTGGAGGTGAGTGGAATTGTGACTAGCAAAGTATTTAATAGCAGGGGGAGGGGTTGGGGAGGGGAAAAGTTATCATTAACATCAAGATAGTTCAATCTGGTGAAAAATAAATATAAGCGAAGTTCCATTTGACTAGACAAGATCAATTGGAGATAGTCCGTGAAGTATCAGATCTTCAAGGTGAATGTGAGATCGAAAACAAAGATGAAGATGAAAAGATGGCGGCCCGGAGGTAGACGTCGACCGTTGGAGTCCATTGTCGTGACGAATGAATTGATGGAGTCGGCAGGATTGAGGCGAGCGAGTCTTGCAAGGATCGCAGGCATCTGTAGAACGTGATCGTGATTAAAAGAAGACCAGGGAGAGTCGAAGTCCGAAGCGAACCGTTGGTGGATCGGTAGGGCTGTTGGGTTTCCGGTCCTCCGCTGAAACAAGAAAGAAAGAAAAGAGTTGGATGAGCAAAACGTAGTAGAGTATCCACAACGTGGATATAATGGGGTTAGGAATGGGCTGAGAGGTGGTATTAGTGAATCTAGAAGAAAAGAATAAGACAAGAGAGGTAGAGTGGAAGATGGCTGCCTGATGGATTTAACCCTACGAAGTTAGTAAAGAGGATAGCCTGGGGTGAAGTAAATGTTATGGATTGAGAAGGAACCAGTTTCGTTTCCAATCGGTCGTATCACAAAGAAATTTGTTGAAGAAGTACTGATGGGCTGCCTTTTTGAATTCGTGCTGGGGTAGGAGTTTTATGTCTGTGGGGAGAGCGTTGAAGACATTAGTGGCTTTGGAGAAGAGATAGATTTTTTTAAATATGGTGGGGGTATGGTAGGCTTGGATAGAAGAGTTACTAGAACGTGTGGCATAGTGGTGACTGGGGTGGGCAAAATTGGAGAGTGGTAAGCAGGTTGTGATCTTGTGGATAAAAGAAATGACGCGAAGGTGACGGGTGAACCAAAGCGGAAGAAGGTTTGCCAGAAGAAGGCGTTCCCTATAGTTTTGGCATTTCGGGAAGACTCGTTTTAGAAATCTGGAGGATATCTGTTCAATAGTGTAGGAGGAGGCGAGGGTTAGAGGACAGTAGAATTCGCTGGCGTAGGAAATGAGGGGCAGAACGTAGACCTTGAATAACGTGAGTTGGAGAGTGGGATTGTTAGTCTTAAAACAGATCAGACGGGCCCATTTGAAGAGTTTGGAGGTAGTGTGTGTAAGGTGTAGGGAGAAGTCAAGGGATTTCGAGAAGTGAATGCCAAGATGTTTGGCCGAATCTATTATTTCTATATCAAGGGGGTAGTTGGCAACCGGGATAGAGCAGAATGGATCAGAGGAGAGTTTCATTATGCGAGTTTTGGTGGGATTTAGTTTGAGGCCGATTCTGCTGAGCTGCGAGTGGAGCGAGGATAGGAGCTCCGATATAAGGGATAAGGAGTTGGATGTTTTGGAGTTGCTAAATACGATAACCATGTCATCCGCATATTTGAACAGTTTGAAAAGGTTGTCATCAACCTGTATGTGCGCGAGCGTAAGGTTGAAGAGAATGGGACCAAGTACGGAGCCCTGGGGAACACCGGATCTGATATGGGCTGGCCTCGAGTGACTACTGCCAACTTTTACTGTCGCATATCGGTTTCGGAGATAGTAACTAATAAGATTGAGTACGTTGCCGCAGATACCGCTTCTCAGTAAGGCGGATTCGATTGCTGAAAATGACAGCGAGTCAAAAGCCTTGGAAATATCCAGGAATAGGAGGGTGCACTGGAGCCCTTTAGAGAAGGAGGAGTAGCAATGATCGAGAACACTAACTAAGTTGGTGGAAGAGGAGCGGCCATTCAGAAAGCCATGTTGATCATCGAGGAGATAGAAGTTTACATGAGACTTAATGGAGGGGTAGATTAGGTTGTATAAGATCCTGTCGAAGATTTTGGTGAAAGAAGGGACGATAGTAATGGGGCGGAGATCTTTAAATGATGAGATCGAAGAAGTGCCATTTTTAGGGATAGGAGAGATCGTCGAATTGAGCCAGTCCGGGGGAAGATAGGTGGTTTCGAGACAATGATTAATAACATCTGCAATCAGAGAGAAGACGTTCCAGCCTAGAAGGGCAATCATACTGACCGAGACTCCATATTGATCAAATTGGTGTTTAGATTTAATGTTTTTAATTGCCTGGGCGACGGAAGCCGGAGAGACATGGAACCAGCGTAGGTTCTCGGTGTCTCCGTTGTCTAACATCTCAACAGGTGGAGTGGGAGTGGAAAAGGAGTCGAGAAGGTGAGTCAGATAATCATTGGCGAAGCAGAGATCGCCTGACTGAGAGAAGTTGATAAACGAGGTTTTGGGCTTTTGCAGCAATTGGTGTTTGATGATGGCGAACTTTGCCCGGGGATTAGGAGCTGAGCGGATGCGTTTTTCGATGTGGAGCGCTTGTTTGTTGATAGCCTGTTTAATGAGCCCATCAATGCGTCTCAGAGCGAGGGCGCGAGCAAGTGACGATGTGCGTAGGCGAGAGTTGCGTGCGAGGTTGTCACGTGCCTTAAACAGAGCGTTCAACTTATTCGTCGAGTATACTTGTTGAATAGAGGTGGCGGAGTTATAGTGGGAGGATAGGATGTTATGGACTTCGGAGAAGCACGAGGAGAGATTGTTTGGGAGAAAGAGGTCCCTCCAGTTAACTGTGTCACAGAGTCGGCGGAACTCTTCCCAGTTGGTGAATCGTCTGAAAGATTGGGTGTCTTCTCGAGGGGTGAAGGATAAGAGAGGTAAGAGGAAGGATACCTGACAGTGATCAAGGTTGGGGAAGATTTCCCGAGAGCGAACATCGGTCACCTCGTTATTGGAGAGAACACAATCCAGTTGGTTGTTCCCTCGGGTAGGAAAATGCACGAATTGGTGTAGCAGGTTATCCGCGAAGAGTCGAAGCAGTGGGTGACTTTCGGAAGCTAGATTATGCCAGTTAGTCATGGGGAGGTTGAGATCACCCACAACGACGTACCGATCAGAGTGTAAAGAGAAAAAAGTGGAAAGGAGTTGGGCCCCGCGAGTGTCGTCGATGAGTGAGATATTAGGGGGTCTGTAGACAACGCAGGTAGATATGCTTTGGTTAAGGATTTGTAGCTGAAACGAGAAAAATTCCAAACCTTGAGAGTTCGATGTCGACAAGCGTTTGGGCATAAGAAGGGATCGGACATAGGCAGCTAGTCCGCCTCCACGACCGACAGTTCTGTCGCTACGAAGGAACGTGTATCCATGAATGAGGAAAAGATCATCACAGTGGATGGAAGGGGACAGCCAAGTCTCAACAAGAACGCATATGTCAATCTCGTTAGAGGACAGAAAGGCTCGTAGTTGATTAATTTTAGGCGTAAGTGACCTGCAGTTGATGAGGATTGCTGAGAGCGCTTTGAGAGAGGGATGGTTAGATCGGGGAGGAGAAGCGTGCGGGGGCTTTCCGCTGGCGGGTGGAGCGAGATCTAGGGCTGATGAGGGTGACAGACCGCTCGTTGACAAGGATAGAGTGGTCAGCGTCGATTTGGATTTCTGTTGTCCCGCGTTTATCAGGTGGGTGAGGCAGTTGTAGGGTTTGAAAGCAAGAGGGGGGCGAGATATCTGGGTTCGAGGGGGCACTCGGAAGGTGCGTTGAGGGGGCGAGCAGGGACGGAGAAAGATCAGGAGCTGGGGCGGAACTGTCCAGGGTGGGGACGATGATGGATTCAGTAGGGGGAGATGAAGTTGATGGGGCTGGGTCGAAGTTTTGCTTGGCCTTAGTAGACTTACGTTTTTTCGGTTTCTGGGTCATAGCATCTGTCACAAAGGTAACTTGTCGAGGGGATGTGGACCTGGCGGACGGGTTTGGGAGAGAAGATGCGTTATTAGGAGGCTTAGCGCGGCGTGGTCGGCCACGACGACGTGGTAAAGCTTGAGATAGTGTGGGGGGACTGGTTGCGGAGTAAGGGCTAAAGGTGAGAGGAAGGCCTTCAAATCGGGAAGGTGTGAGTGGGGGTGGACTGGAGGAAGGTGCGTCACCAAGGAGTCCGCCGTGAACTGAACGGCTTTTCTTTGGATTGCTCCAGCCCGGAAAGGCGTGATGAGCTGGAGGAGGGGTGGTGTCCGGTGTGTGAGTTTGTGCTTTCTCTAGAGTCCTCTGTAGCAGAGTGTAGTCTCGTTTGAGTTTGACTTGTCCGGATGTTAAGATGGGCGAATGTAATTTGAGATGACGAACCTCATCGTCAGACAGTCTTTTGTGTGAGGAGAGAATGAAGGCTCGACCCTTTCCCGAGGAGATCTCTTTAAGGTGGCTAAAGTTTTCCCCTATTTGACTGATGAGATCTGAGGCCAGATCGTCCTTTGAGAGTGGGGAGCGCGGAGACCAAAGAAAGAGGTTTCGCTTGTTGTGGTTTCGCAGGGCAACCTCCCTGGCTACCCCATTCAGAAACGCATCCGCTTGACGCAACAAATGGGGCTGAACGGAGGAGACTGAAAGGTTGCCAGTCAGTGCTCCAAGTAATCCTGTGATATCCGCCATTTGCTGTTGGAGATCAGAAATATTGGAGATAATCTTTTGGGTGAGGAACGGGGAGATGGGGGCTGGCGACGAAAGTTGGTTCATGATGGAGTTAGATAGAAGAGTAGAATTAATATTGATTACGGTAAAAGAGAGGAAAAGAAAGAGTATTGATGAGCGAAAAAGAATAGGTATTAAAATGTAGAAATAAACGGAAAAATCGGGTGGGCTAGAAATAGATCCTTGATAACTGAAGGTAGATTCCAAAATAATGTGTAGGTAGATTCCTGGAGTATCCTGGAGAAGAAATCAGACAAGAAATCCCGAGAATCTGAAAAATAAAAACAAAATAAAACCCGATATCCTTCGAAAGTAGAGAAAAATGTTGAAAACCACAAGCACGCTCTCTCCGGTCGTTGCGTTCCACCCGACAATAACCTATATATATATATATATATATATCTATAAAAGATATATATATATATATATATATATATATATATATATATATATATATATATTATATATATATATATATATCGTTTCAATACTTCTAATAAATTCTTATTTTTCTCTTTTCTGGCTGCTTTTTGACCAATTAATCAAATTTTATATTTATTTATTCACACATTATATAAATATTTAAAATACATATAAATATGTATAGAAACACATACATAAATATGAGCAACAATGTGAGTAAAATGTCTTGT